>CAUJRU010002295.1:0-83868 GCA_963277665.1 Viscum album
TTTTTTAATGAATTGTGAAAATATTGCATTCTAATTCAATGCCAATTTTTGGATAATTTATTCATGTAGATATATTTTGATTATAATTGTTTTAAAAGTTTTCTTATTTTATTTTTTATCATTTAATTTAATAAAGATCATTGGAATTAATTTCATTTTGAAATTGGATATAAAAACAATGTGAACTATTTATTTTTTTACTTTAAAACCCTAATTTCACATTTTGTCAACTAGAATAATTTTTACTAAATTTCTACCAATTTTTTTTTATTTTGGAAAAATTGTTTCAATAGTTATAATCATTTGGTCTATATTATAAAAATATTATCCTTTTATTTTTAGATTATATGAATAGTAACATTAGTAATTATTTTTTTTATCGTGGTTAAGGGTAACTAATGTAATTAAAGTTTAAAATAATATTATAAATATTATAAAATTACCCTAAAGCATGTAATTATATTATTGGTCGAGATATGGATGAATAAATGAATCCTTTGGCCAAAATTCTAGCCATTGGGGTCTACTTGGGTTGTATTGGGTCATTTATATTATCTTGTTTAATGTAATGACAGAGATGTCATACTCATGTATCTTATTACTAATGATATTTTAATATGGGTCATAAAATTTATATCTTCGACTATAAAGAGTATGTATAGTGTTAAAATGATTATTATAACACCCCAAATAGTTTAGGGTATGTTTCTATTAAATACAATCAATTCATTAGACAATGTATATTATATGAAAAATAGTTTCTCTGTGAAACAAAACACTGTTATTTATAGGTTATAGTCATAACATATCCACTAATGTAAAAATTTATACTTCTGTGTTTGGAATATCGGGAAACAAACATAAACAATGGAGATTATGGTGATATTTGAAGTATGTTAGGATCAACATAATTTTTAGTGAATAGTAATATACCCATATGAATAGTAACATAACAAAATTAATAGTGATATACACATATAAATATTAATATGACCCTTATAAATGATAAGTTTACGCACAAATTTAAAAATAAAACTTCAGAATAATTAATATGTGAATTAATATTTTATTTGTTGGTATTTTTCAATTAAATATCGATAGTAATTAAAAATTATTTTTCCCATATTTTGAAAATTAATTTTTATGAAAAATAGGGTTTTTTTATTCATTACATTGAAAATTAGTAACGATAAAATTATGGGATTTTTCTAAAATACATGAATTTTTGGTGAATAGTAAAATACATTATTTATAGTATAAATAAATTTTGATATTATTACTCTATTATCAACATTGTGGACAATATAAGAAATCATTATTTTGAACTGACATTCACTTATAACTATTTTTTTCCTTATAATCATCACAATTTCATTTCATAGGAAAAATTTATAAACTAATTACTGGAATATTATGAATATCCTCATCCCCTACTCAATATAATCCACCCCTCACCCCCTCTTCCTCTCACAACACTCAAGATTTGGGAAATTCTTATGTTCATACAAAAAAAACTTCCCATGACCTCCCCCCTTGTCAATGTCCTCTTGTCATCTCCAAAATGAAAAAAAATTAATGCCTTAAGAATATTCTCAAGGATGATTACTGAAGAGGTGAACCAGTCTTCCTTTTTTATTCAACATTGTTTACAAGTTCCATTATTTTGTTTCTCTCATATAACCTCCCATAATATAAATTATATGCTAAATATAGTATGCTACATGATATATAGTTTTATTATGAAAATGGAATTTTTCAACATCATAAATATTTTCTCCTCCTTTTATACATAAAATTAAAACACCTTTTGAGATGTGTTAATTTATCACATTCAAGGATGACTAGTTTTCAATTTCTATTAACGTCATTAATTATGTTCATGAAACTATTTTTATTCTTGATCCAGATTATTATTAAATTAATATATCCAATGAAATGTTATGTAATTATTTTTTACACATGGTATATAATTTTAATAAAAAATTATTTCTTGCTTAAAAAAAACCATAAAACATCCAAGCATTTATCATTTAAATTTTTTATAATGATAAACCCCCCAAAAGATTTTATATTATCATTAAACCACATATATTCTCATTAGAAATTCTTAAAATCAATTCAATATTTCCTTTTTCATTTTATACGAACTTCGATTCTCATATTGAAGTAAACTATTCATGAAAACCAAGGATAAAAATGCTTCTCAAACAATAAAATTAATCATCCTAAACACATGAAAAGGGTCATTAATTAACAACATAAGGTTATACTTAAAAAATTATATGTAGATGATGTTATGGAATCATTAATTAATGAATTAAAATTTGATTATTCAGGCCATTAAGATCAACTGAAAAACACATTTAGCATTAGGTAAGGGTTTTCTCATCTCACTTTTAATTCAATGATAATTCTAGAGTTTCCACATATTTATCATATGTGGTTTATTTGTATGGAAATTAGATATATTATATCAAAATTATCTTTATATTCATGGTATTTTATGATTCATTTGGTGATTATTTATTGTTGGTCATATTTTTGGACTTATTCTAATGTGGTAATGGAGTTTGTCTCAATTTCCATTTCATTGAGACTTACTTTGTATTGTGATCATAATCATTATTATATTGTGTATCAACTTCCCATTTGAGATATTTCGTTATTTTTTATTATAATTTAATAACATTTCCATTTTTTCTATCATGTATATGATTATTTCCTTAAGTTGTATACCATTTCACGTAAGGTGTTTACTATGATTTCTACTTTGACTATGGAAATATTGATCAATCTATATCCAAAACTCAATGTGGATATTTAAAAGGCATAATTATCAAGTATTAAATATTTTTATAAATAATTATTTGGTCTAGTAGAAATAGGTGGGTCCCATTATATCACGTTGATTCATCGGCATCTCTCAAGAGATGAATCAGTTGGCAGCAGACCCATTGAGGTTGTTTCCAAAAATGAGACAGGTTACTACCCAAAAACTTAAACTATCTCAACAGTATAATGGTTCATGTGACAAAGGCTTGACATAAAAATAATACTAATTTTCATTATTCAATATTATGTTATTTCTATCTATTAGGATTTCCCTATGACAAAGTCTATGGATACATTTTTATTCTCATCTAATCATGGAATGATTTTTAATTTATTCATCAATCCATATAATTTATGTCTAATTGATTATGATTCAAATATTATTAATTATCGATTATAATATACGTAACCCTTTCTGAGAATTTGATCTCACCCTTATTATGTACCATTTCACTAGGTTATGAGGCAGTGAACCTGGCATTTGTTTTCAAGGAGGCTGTTTATTTCAGTTTACTATATATCATGTTTTCATTTATTTCATTCAAAATTTAATTTGGTTATCTTGTGTGTAATATATTCATCTAATAGTATTAAACTAATTGGTCATTTAGGATTGATATCTTATATTCACTCCAATGTAATTAAATAATACACATGATCCATGCATTAGGATTTGGGGAGTTACATTTTCTATCATAGGATGTTTAGCAGAATCCTTGGAAACTAGATTTATGATACATACTTTTAGGGACATAACACTTAAATAGACATTGATTATAATAATAGAGTAACATCCTAAAATTTTGGTAAGGTATAGACTATTTGGATGATCCTATATAACAAATCCGTATCTGGATTATACAAATCAACTTGGATATGGATCATAAATACAATAGAGTAACAAATATTACAAGGTGTTTTGGGTTTAACTTGAGGTATCCTAGTTAACAACAACTATAATTACTACATACCAATATTTAGAAACTTATGTGATTTTATAATGATAATAAACATTTCCATAAAAACTATTTTGAAGGTTTTGAATGTAAATATAAAGAATTATTATGATTATGAGATTAATTTTTCATAAATTTTTAGATTTTATAGAATATTTTCTATTTATAAATCATGAATTATGACCCTAATTTAATGAGTTTCATTTTAGTGATAGAGATTAATTAATGTAGTGGATTGAACACCTACATGAATTGTAGGTATTTCCCCAAAGAGAAAGTCAACATAGTCAGTGTTGGAGCAGATCAGATGATGGCCATATTGGGACCACATACTCAGGTTGTGATGACTAAAAATTCAACACCTTTATTGGATTGTTTCATGCGATAGAAGCCCCCATATATTAGGGGGACTACCAATCCTATGGTAGTAGAGTTGTGGATCATGTCCCTTGAACATATATTTATAGCATTAAGATGTAATGAAAATGAGAAGGTAGTGATGGTGTTATATTGTCTAAAAGGTGATTCTAATAAATATCTGTCCTTGATCCAGAATAATATAGAGGAAAAAGAAATAGAGGATATGGAATGGAGGACTTTTAAGGAAATAATCTTCGTCAATTATTTACCGCAAGATAAATGAACTAAAATGAAGTGGAAATTCCTTATCCTAATGAAAATTGAAGAATAGAGTGTTGTGGTGTATGAGTCCACCTTTACATGCTTATCAAAGTATGTTATATATGTTTTATGTGAATCAAAAAAAATGATTGATCATTTAATTGAAGATATTATGATAGTTTATAAAATGGAATTAGCTTCTCAACAAAACATCACATCCCCTCCCAACAAGGTGAATCCATCCTAGGTCGGGAATGTTAGAAGAGAGATAATGACACCCCTGAGTCCCGCCTCTATTAGGCCTCGGGTTAGCGACTATCCCCAAGGGTATTATAAAATCACAAATGGTTGGAAATACCTTTTTAAGAGAACACACGTGAATGTTAGTGATATGTTAGTCAAAAACCAACTCGAACTCATACAATAATATAATAGAAAAACACAAGTACACATATGTAATTTCATACAATGCTACTAGAATAGAATGTAAAAACTAAATGTTTCAAAACAAAGAAATAACGACAACAACCAAAAATCCCAAACAACTCCTGAAACCCCATTCTAGTATTAACCAACCTGATCACTAACCTACACCAACTGACCTGTAAAATAGTTTATATAAGATGGGTGAGTATAGTAATATAATCAGAAGGATCCTTCTTGAAGCCTCTTCTAAAAAAGTAAAGAGAATATTCTAAAGCATAGAGAAGAACAATTGAAACTAACTCATCACCTAAACATGTATACTATGTTCACAACCTCTCTATGGATAATCTCAAAAATAATCACATACAAGATTATATAATATAATAATCAATATTAAGGGTACCCCACTACCAGTTCCCCCTGGTTTTCGTATTTTCACCAATGTTGCACATACTAATCATCTCTCTAAAAAAAGGATTTCCCACAAACACCTACGAAAAGCACCACAACATTCACCTTATACAACAAAACCACCACGTCCACATAAAAAATGTAACCATGAAATTACTAAGAGCCACCAATGTATGCATGACATGTATCATATATCATGAATTATACCTCATGCCATTATATCACACACACCATGTAAGGATCCTCAATCCATCACAGCCTATACACATTACACCAATAATAATTCATAGGAAAATATATCTTGAATATTTGTGTGTGAATAACAAAAATCTATTACAACCCTCTACAAAAATATATGTGAATAAATAAACATTGTGCCTACCAACACATGTAACTAAAATGGGAAGAGAGTAGGGACAAAATAGGTAGTCAGCCATCCATCCTCTAACTAGAATGTTGTGTAAAATAACCCCAAGGGATCATAATCCATAGAATGTTACTTTCCCTAACTGACGGGGTGGGGTAACATATAGAAACACCTAAATTACAAAATATACTATAGCTCACAACTACACTATGGTCATAACATAGTCTTAGACTCAACTGCATCTAATGTCTCTCAGACTCCCAGCTGCTACTTCTAAGACTAGGTATCCTATAAGCACACAACCATTTAAATAGAATGATTAAAAAACATCATTCCATTTTTATTAGTTTCACATTACATTCATTAATTCTTTAAAAATAAATTAACTATTAACAACTTTCAAATTATATTTCATTTTCATCACACCCAAAGTCCACTGTTTTTTTAAATTGAAACCTCAACATTGCATCCCAGTAAGCTCTAGCCACATCGTTTAACATCATTCATTCAATCATTTATTAACAACTTTATTAATTTCCCACATTCCCAAGATTACTAGTATAACATTATAAGCTACTAAACATGGGGGTATCCACATGGTTAATAGATGAACAAAATGCCAAGTCTTTTTCGCCAATAGTAAGATCATAGACCAATCCTCCCTCTGGAAGCTAAACATATATAACACATAGAATACCCCACACGACTTCTCCCATTTTGGATGGAATGTATGAAAGCCATATACCTTGAGTAGTGGATAATGTAAGGAAGAAAATAAACAAATATGAAATAGAAAACATCTTAACATTCAAATCTAACCCATTCCATCATCTCCGATGTCCTCCCAGACACCCACATGTATAAACTAATGCACATCACCACTCTTGGTGTCACTTGTTTTCACAAACTATATGCCTCCATGCCCCCACATATCGCTAAACAATATGATTTAAGACAAAAAACATATCAACTGGGATCTTGGCCCTCAAACAGGGCATCCATCCATCAAACATAATGAGATCTCATAGCTCCAAGATTAAGGCTCTTGGACATAATAAGAAGAATGGTATCTTAGAACCCTACGAGGCATTATCTTTTTATCAAGCTATCAATTTTTTAATCCTACTAGATATTAAAAATTTATTATTTGTAGGTTCTATCTATGGGTAACCAAAACAACAAGTAATAATATCTATAAAAAATTTATTAAACATTCTTACCGCATCAATTTTATTAACATTAAATTTCAATAACAACAACCAGATTCATTTACATGCCTCCATATCTTCATCCAAATAATTATCAATTATTTCAAGAATTATGTTATTTAACAATTTCCATTAAGAATGAATTACTAAACAAATAAACCATAGATATAACATTATATAGAAAAAATAGATGAAATAACATATGATGTATATCAATTTATATATCCAATTAAAATGTTTATTATGTTAGTTACATTGTGATCCAGTGGTCTGAAGCATTATAACTCTACATTTTCACGTAAGAGAATAGACAATCAATTAATCACAAACCTCAAATTCTTATTGACATTCCTTATATAACGATGATCCACACAACAAATTACAATCTCCTCACCTATGACAGCTGCCTCCACCCAAGGACAACGTGACACGACTGCACCATCTGATATACAAGAAAACTCCACTAGAAGTATGGATATCACATGACATAAATTGGGGAGGATAAATAGGAGGATAGGGATTGATGAAAACCCTAGATTAGTTGTAAATTATACCTTATATTGATGAAGGATTAACACTTGCAACTTACACCAATACTGTTGGTGCACATGAAACACGAAGAAACTTTAAGGGGAATTGATCCAAGGATTAAGGTTTGATCACACAGCTCCTACAAGAATGAAGGAATAGTTCAAGCATATTGCACCAGAGAGAAATGAGGACGAACAAGGGAGGAATATATCTCATCCCATTAGAATATTAAACAGTGAAAGAGTTAACGGTATGATGTATTTCCCATTAAAAGTGAAATACATTAAACCACACGGTCTGATGGTGTAAATATATCATCAACCTTAGGAAATTTTATATTGGAGTTATGGCCTTTGAATAGTCCCTAGAGTTTTTAAAACGAGGCTTCAAATGCATTTTACGTTAACCGAAACCTCAATGTTGAGAAATTGTTAGATGTTGAAAACACAATTCAGGAACATGATATTTGGAAATTGAAAAATGATGATGTTTAAATGATACTTTTGGAGGTAGCCTATTATTCTAGAAACACTGTTCATCAACTAGAAATTTGGGAAAGGAAAAAAAGAAACTATTAGAAGGCTGGTGTTTGAAATTTCCTACTATTCTAGGAACACAATTTATGAAATAGAAAATTCAAAAACGAAAAAGGTTATTGTTGGAAGGATATTGTTGGAAGGATGTTAATGGAAATCGAATACTATTCTAGAAACAGTGTTCCTGAACATGAAATTTTGAAATAGAAAAAAAAATTGTTAGGCTAGTGTTTGATGGTTTCTATTGGAAATAGTGCACAGTTCTAGAAACAATGTTTATGAACAAGAAATATGGAAAAGGAAATAGGTTTTTGTTAGAAGGCTATTGTTGGAAGGCTATTATTGGAAAAAGCATACTATTCAAAAATCACAATTCATGATCTTGAAATTTTGGAATGGAAAGGAAATATTAAAAGGCTTTTGTTGGATGGATGTTGTTAGAAATTTCCTACTGTTTATGAAACACTATTCATGAACTAGAAATTTGGAAAAGAAAAAAGGATTTTGTTGGAAGGCTGCTATTGGAAGGCATCTATTAAAAATAGCCTAATATTTTGGAAACAATGTTCATGACCTAGAAATTTGGAAAAGTAAAACAGGCTATTGATTTAAGACTACTATTGGAAATAGCCTACAGTTCTTCAAACATTATTCATGAACTAGAAATTTGGAATAGGAAGAAGGTTGTTGTTAGAAGGATGTTTTTGGAAGGTTGCTATTTGAAACAACCTACTATTCGGGAAACAATATTCATGAAATAGAATTTAGGAAAAGGAAATAGGATGATGTTGGAAGGCTGTTGTTGGAAGGAATCTGTTGGAAATATCCAAATGTACTAGAAGCATAGTTGAAGAACTATACATTAGGAAATGGAAAATAGGCTACTGTTGGAAGGCTTCTACTGGAAATATCAAAATTTTCTGGAGACACTCTTTATGCACTAGAAATTTGGAAAATTAAAAAGGATACTATTGGAAGGCTGCTATTGGAATTCTAATATTGTTGGAATGAGCCTACAGTTGGAAAAAACATGTAGATGGAAATGACAGATGTTGGGAATAAGTCAGCATGACCGCCCAGAACACCTCAAACACTATTATTCAGCAAAGTAATGGACTGGAGTGGTCCGGTTCATTAAATTAGATACCTATCAAAAAATTATGATCCCCAAAAATTCAAAAACATCTTTGAAGAAAATAGGTGTTCGAAATAACACCGAGTGTTATACCGCTTTATGGAAAACAACTCTGATTAGTTTAAAATTTATAATAAAACCTCGACATCTGAGAACAAGGGAAAAATGATTCCATATCCAAAAATTTCAAGCATAACATCACATAAAAGGTTAAAAAATTAATGAATCAAAGAAAAATATCATTACAACAACTTAAAACATATCTGTGTACTGGACATGCATCTTGGACTCCCTCTCCCAAGTAATCTCCTCAATTCTACTATGTCACTGCGTGTCACGAACAAGGGTATATAGAACCCACACAAATCCTTCTCCATGCATTCCTAGATCACTACATGATGGTCATTGATGGTCTCATCATCATTAAAATCAATATACATCTAATCAATGATGTTTGCGTCATCATGATGATCTTGATGGAGATGTGATACAAGGAAAACATCTTGTATCTGGTATATATGTGGTAGAAGTGATACTCGATACACCATAGTTCCAAAAGGAGAAAACACACCGAAAGGTCCATCAAACCATTGAGAGTTTTTACTCCCACAGACAATGTATTGCTATCAATAACAGGGAGTCACCTTCAGAAACATGTGATACCCATATCAAACTCCAAAGGTCTACTCCTTTTAATAGAATATGATTTCGGGCGATCATGCACTATCTTCATCCTCCCACAAATCACTAAAACCATCTATGATGTATTCTGCACTAGTTTTGGCCAAGATTTGAAGTCTCTCCAACCCTAGTCCAGCATAACAAAAAAAGTCAAGTTTTTCAATACAAGGATTCAAACGGATCCATACAGATTGTGGAGTGAAATCTATTGTTTTAAGAGAACATCACCATGGTTAGTTTCCCCATCCACTATCCTTCGAAATCCAAGACACAAGAGAGCAACATGTCATCAATAATATGGATAGTATTCTCTATCAGATTATTTTTCTGTAGATGAAAAGTAGTGTTAAGGAATAGTTGAGAACCAAATGCATCCTATAGAGATCTAAACACCCTATAAGTATAAAGAGGATCATGATCAGAAATGATCATACTTGGGACTCCATGGAGTCTCCCCACCTCGTACAAATACTCCCTTGACAAAATATCAACTATTCTTGAATCCTAGATTTCTATAATGTGGGATGATTTCATTAAACTCTCCACTACCACCCAAATAGCATCATGTCCTCCCGGAGTTCTAGGTTAACCAATATAAAAGCCCATTGAGATGACCTCCTTCTATTATATAGGAATATATAATGGCTAGAGCAATCCATATGGGACATGATTCTAAGCCTTCTCCTTTTGGAATACCAAACACTGAGACACAAACTCTACAACATCACTCACTAACTGATGCCACCAAAATTGACTCCTCGAGGCTTGCTAAATCTTTGTCAAACCACGATACACTACTAAAGGTGAACTGTCGAACTCTCTGAGAAATGTTTCACACAACACCAAAGGAAAAATATTTACTTCCATGATACAACAGTAGGTGTTTTCATCTTCAAACCAATCATCAGGGGCCTATCCATAAACAACTCAGTCTCCCTAGACCTCCACCAATAGATCCCCCAATAAGGACTCTTCCACCTTCTACAATAGAGATGATTGCACCATCTTCTAAAAAAGATAACCTCTTCCACCAAATTCTCCCATATCGATATGTAATGATGAATGTTATTCCATAACTCTCCAGAAATCACAAAATTCAGTCACTACATCATTACATGACTTCCTGCTTAATGAACCAGCCACAAAATTCCACGTCCTACATGTATACAAGATTTTGAAGTCTTAATACTATAAATACCCAATGAACTGACATGGTCAAGAGTCTATGTCACTCTAGAAGAAAACATACCTCTGGTTCTTATGGATGGGGAAAACCATAAATTTCTAGCCAATGACGTAATTTGTCCACAACATTAGAGAAAACACAACTCTCACAAAATCTGGATCAATGGTGGTATAGTTAAGTTCATGGGGAAGAAACTGTCGAGACCCATAAAAAACAATTGGTCTCTACTGCATCAGATCATAGGCTATCCCCAGATGTGAAGCATTATAGAAAACATAAAACTAGACTCCCTCATCTGGAAGATAAAAAACTAGAGCACATACTAGCTTCTTCTTCAGATAATCAAAATATTCCAGACAATGATCTATCCACATGAATACCAGATCATTCATGTTCAATTTTGTTAGTGGAGTTGCAGCATGAGAGAAATCTCCTACGAACCTTTGGTAGTAGCCTGCAAGACCAATAAAACTTCTCACCTGTACCACTGTCTTGGGGGATTCCCCAGAATTAACTACTTATATCTTCATTGTATCCCCGACTACTCCCAATTAGGATGCAACATGCCCCAAGAAATGGACCTCTCGAGCCCAACACACACACTTCAACAACATCAAAAATAGCTGATGTTGATAATGTACTCCCAAAGCTACATGTATATGCCCTGTATATTCCTACTCTAGTGTACACAAGGATGTCATCATTGAAAACATCCACAAAATTATATAGGAACTCACAAAACACAACATACATCAATACAATGAATAATTCTTGATCATTCATCACCCCAAAAATCAATACAATGAACTCAAAATTCCCATGACGACAATAGAAATCAGTTTTTAGGATATCCTCATATTTCACATGAACTTGATGATATCTTGATCGCAATTCGATCAATAAAAACCAAATTTTACCCTTCATTTGATCGACTAAATCATCAATCTATGGAATACGACAGTGATTATTGACTATCACTTTATTTAAGCGACGATAATCGATACACAACGACAAACTGCTATCAGCCTTGTTCATGAATAAAATCGGTGCTCCCCATGGTGACATACTTGGATGAAAAATACTACATTATAACATACCATCAAGGTGTAAATTTAGCTGTTTTAACATAGAGTGGTCCATCCTATATGGAGACATATATATAGGAGGTTCTCCTGGTTGTAGCTCAATCCCAAACTCGATCTCTCATCGAGGGGGTAATGCTAAAATCTATTCTGGAAAAACATCATGATACTTTTCTATGACCCTAGGAAACACTAACTATAGAACTTCTAAAGAATATAGAATTAGCTCAGTGATCATGTATGATAAGGATGGAACACACATCTTACTGATTCGAGGGTCTTTCTCTTAAACAAACTCAACTAGCTCTCCATTAGCATTGAAGAACACCACCGGCCTCTTGAAACAACTGATGAAATACTACATAAAATACAACCAATCTATGAAATGGATGACATCTTAGGGTTGTATCACTAAACATAGGAAATTTTACAAAGAGAAGTGCTTCCCCAGTAGTATATCATAGTCTCTACATACTTATAACTAGTTAGCTAAACCTCCAACTGGAGAATTAAATGACAGGGGAACTCAAATCCTCTATAACTCAAGTTTGAAATCATGGGAAATGGAAGTTGATATGAAAGATTGTGATGCTCCAAAATCAAAAAATGCATATACCCAAGTAGAAAACAAGCATAGGGTACCTCGAACAATGTCTGGCTTTCCTGGTGCTAGAAATGATAAATCATAAAGATGACCATGACCTACACAAAATATTTGAACAAGATAATGACCACCAACATGACCGCACTGTTCTATTTGAGGATGTGGATCATCATGGGATTGTAGTCTGCTCTCCCCATCTTCTCTCTGGTGACCCAATGCTTCTGTAACTTGCTGTAGCTGCCTCAGATGGACCTCTCTCAACGGTGGAACCTGGATTGGAACACCTAGTACATGATGATTGCACTGAATGGCTGGGAACTATAACTACTAATGACCTCTCCCTCTACAGGAATAATAAGTGTCTCATCCCTTAGAATAGGTCTGAGAGCATCCACCATAGAGAAATGATATGTTGGGTGATGGGACCTACCCCCAGTTGAACGGAAACTCTAATTCCTTGAAAATCAAGAACCCCAAACCACAAATCTACTTCACGTGGAATCATTACGGCTCCCCTCTCATGATGACACGGTTTGGGCCAATGTCCTCTCGACGACCTCTTCCCTCTCTAGTACACCATGATATATCTTCATCATAAATGGGGTGAACTAGTACTCAATCTCTTGACTCAAATCCTCTTCAAAATTCCTCTCCCAAGCCTCCCCCTCTGGAAACAGGTTAGAAGCATATCATTAATGGTTCCTAAAATGTATGCCAAGATCTCTCACAGAAGATCTCCCCTGTCAAAGAGTAAAAAGCTCCTTGAGATTGAATGCCATCACGATTGAAGGAAGAAACTTTAATATAAACTTGTCTCAAAACTCCTCACATGAGATCACTAACTCCTTGAAATCCCCAAAGAATAAGAACAACTATAGTCTTGTTGTCCCATGTAGCATCATCACAACCGATGGAACCCGGTGCTACTTCTATGAAATGATCGAACTGAATCATATCTCGACCTCCACCAACCAGTCTTACTTAAATGCATCTGAAATGGATCCCTCATACTTCGGTAGACTCTAGTGATGAAACTCATGGAGTATCCTATGTTATGTGTTATCATCATTAACCTCTACCCTATGGCGATCGGCTGGTACAACCTATTGGAAATATTCTTGGTGAACCAGATGAGGATGTTGACCTGGAGCCATTCCTTCAAAATAAAAAATAGTTAGATCTCTTAAACATGGAATATAGAATACTGAGCATTAATTAAATAATAGTTTTCCTTTATTCATTTTAGTTAAACATTTCCCAAGGTCAAACAATTAAAACAAAGGAACAAAGAAGAATGATTCACAATGATTTCCATGGTCTCTACCATGCTACTAGTATCACCTCATTTAGCAGCCATTGTAAACAAAATGGTCTGTTCATAAGATCATAGTGTTCCTTAAATGTGTTTGTCTCAGTTGGTCTCCAGTGTTTACATCACTTACTAAACATTACCGACATAATTTCCCTTCCAACCCATGCAACCTCACAAGTGAATAAGACTATGTACACATATGTAATGTCATGAAAAACTACTACAACTGAATGGAAAAACTTCAATTACCAATATAATGTAAAAATGACAGCAACCAAAAAGCCTGATCAGCTCCTACAACCCCAAGCATGTTGTAACTAGCCTAATCACCATCCTTTTCCATGGGATATGTAAAGATGTTTATATAGATCGGTTGAGTATAATAGTATACAAAATAGGATCCTCTATGGATTCTATCATGAAAATTTAAAGGGAACATGCTAAAACATAGTGATCAACATGTGAAGTTCTCTCGTTAAACAAACATATATACTATGTTCCCAGCCTCGCCATGGCTACTCTCACCATGTATCACATACGAGATTATATAATTTAATAATGAATATCGGGGGTACCCCACTACCATTTCCCCACTATTTTTTAGTTTTCCCTATCCTTTCATTTTCTAAGCATCTCTCTCCAAAAAGACTTGTCCGTAGACACCTGGTTGAAGCACCACAACATGCACCTCATGCAACTAATCCACCATGTCCACATAAAAAATGTAACCAGGTAATTTCTTGGAGCAACCACAACACATATAATGTGTATCGTATATCGAGCATTATTCCTCTGTCCATATTAGTCCACACAGAGAGTAAGGATCCCCAAGTCATCACGACCTATTCATGTTACACATATAGTTTTCCAAAGGAAACTATATCCATAATATATGTGTGTGAATAACAACAATCTATTATATCCCACTGCATACCTATATGGGTAAAAATTACCATTGTTCTGACCAACATATGAAACTACCAATAAAAGATAGTAGGGCCAAAGGCTGTAATCAGCTATCCATCCTCCCACTAGATTGTTGGGGAAACAACCCCCCCATGACATAGAATCCCTGGGGTATTAGTTTACCAAAAATAAGGGTTGGGGTAAAGAATAAAAACACAAAATAGTATATAATATAAAATTTCTCACAACTACACTATGGGAATAACAAGTTCTTAGACTCAATTGCAACTAAATTCTCTCTGACTCCCAGCTTCCACTTCTAAGATTCAGCATCCTTTAAGAACACAACAATTTAATGTGCATGATTACATTCCTTTATTCCTTTTTATCATTTTCACTTTATGTTCATTAATTCTTTTAACATTAATTAACTATAAACAATTTACACACTATATTTCATTATAATCAAACCATAAGTCCACTATTCCTATAAATTAAAACCTTGTCATTGCGTCCCAAAAAGATCAAACCCTATGGGTTATAATCACTTATTCAAACATTTATTAGAAACATTATTACATTCCAATATTCCCAGTCATTCTAGAAAAACATTATCTGCTACCAAACACACGGGGCATCAACACGGTGGGAAGATGAAATACCCCTCGAGTCTTTTACACCTATAGAATGAGCGTAGACCCATCCTCTCTTATGAGGATAAAAACTAAAAGCATGTGGAATACCCCTCAAATATTTACCCCTTTTAGAAGGTGGATAATAATATCAGTTTCTATGAGTAGTGAGGAATGTATAAATGATAAACAAGGAACAAAAACATCATAAATCTATCCATTAACATATAACCTATTCCATCATCTCTTATGTCGTCCCCATCACCCACATGCCTAAACTGATGCATCTTGCCACTCTAGGAATCAACTGCAACCACAAAAAATATGCCTCTATTCCCCCAAATATCAGAACACAAGTAGCAGGAAAACAAACATCATATCAATTGGGCTCTTGGCCTACAAAACAAGGCATACAACCTTCAATGAAAATGCTCCCACACATCTCCTAGAATATAGAACTTGGCCTTTTTAAGAAAAAGGGTAATTTAGAACTATATGAGGCATTATAATTTTATCAAACAACAATAACTTTAATCTATTTAGAATTAACCAATTTATTGTTTTTAGATTTCAATTTTGGGTATCCTAAAAAACAAGCTATCATAGCTATCAAAAATTGATTAATCATGATTTCTACATGAATTTTATTAACATCAAATTATAATAACAACAACCAGATTCATTTACATTCCTCATTATCATCATCCAAACAATAATAAATTAATTTCGTCTGTATATTCTTTAACAATTTCCATCAAGAATGAAAATAAAAACGAAGAAAACATAGATATCACACACTCTAGGCAAACATTAGTCAATAACATAATATCTATATCAATTTGTTTATCCGATTCAAATGTTTATTATGCCAATTACATTGTGATCTAGTGGTCTTAAAAATACTAACAATACATTTTCACATAAAAGAATAGGGAAAGAACGAATCCTTTACTTAAAATGGTAATTTACTTTCATTTTTTGATGAATATTCACACAGTGGATTTCAATCTCCTCCCCTGTGACAAAGACATCCACTTGAGGACTCTGTGGCATGAATGCACCATCGAAAAGCCAAGAAAACTACATTAAAAGTGTTGAAATCACATGCCATAGAATGGAAATGAGAAATATGAGGGTAAGAACCGATGAGAACACCAGAACAGAGGTAAAAATGACTTATAATGATAAAGGATCGACACTTACATATTTCACCAAAACAGGGGGTGCACATGCAGTTGGAAGAATCATCAAGGGGAAATGATCTAAGGATTAAGGTTTGATCACACTTCTCAAACATGATATAAGGAAATTTTTGAGAGTTTCGCACTAGAGAACATAGAGAAAGAACAAGAGAGGGAGATATATCATCCCTCTAGAAGATTTAATGGATCAACGGTTTAAGATATGATGTATCTTCCATTAAATGTTGACTACATTAAGCTACACTATTTGACCAATTAAAGACATCATGATCATTATGAAAATTAATATTGGAGTTATAGACTTTATTTTGGCCTTATAGTCCTTTAAACGAGGATTTAAATTCATTTTATGTCAAAGTATAGGTCAAAGGGGAAAAGTGTAGGAAGTTGGAACTACTGTTATGAACTGGAAACTTGGCAGAGGATAAAGGCAACTATTGATAAGCTATTTTTGGAAGGCTGCTGTAGGAAATAACCAACTATTTTGGAAGCACTTTTCATGACCTAGAAATCTATTAAAGGAAAAATGTTGTCATGGGATGGCTGTTGATCGAAGGTTGCTGCTATATATAGCCTACTATTCGTGAAATACTATTCATGAACTAGATATTTGTCCAAGGAACAAGGATGATGATGGGAGGTTACTATTTTTTATGGACTAATATTCTAGATAAATTATTCGAGAACATGAAATTTGGTAAAGTAATATGGTTGTTGTTGGATGGCTTCTTTTTGACGGTTGATGTTGGAAATAACCTACTGTGCTGGAAACAATGCTCATGATCTGGATATTTGGAAAAGGAAAAAGGCTTCTATTGGAAGGCTGATGTTGGAAGGCTTCTATTTGAAATAGCCTTCTATTCTGGAAACAATTTTAATGAACTAGAGATTTGAAAAAAAATAAATTGAATATTGTTGTAAGGCTGCTGTTTGAAGGATATTGTTGGAAATAACCCACTATTTTTCAATCACTATTGATGAACTAGAAATTTGGAAAATAAAGAAGGTAGTTATTAGAAGGATACTAGTGTAAATATCCTATTGTTGTAAAGAGCCTGCTATTGAAAATAACTTTCTATTAGAAACATCCTACTAGTGAAAATAGACTGATGTTGAGAATAAGTCACCTTGACCTCCCAGAACACCTCAAACACTAGATTTCTGTAACTTAATTGACCATAGAGGGCTGGGTCATTACAAATTTTCATCATATGATGATGTTGTATAATGTTCCATACAATCACAGAAAGTATTTTCTAGATTAAATTTCATCAAGGGGTCCAAAGATATAAAGAGGTACTCTAATAACCAAGGAAAAGGTGAAGCACCAAACAAGAAGAGAACAAAGTAATTCTCATTATGTGAGAACAAAGGAATGAATCATCCCATTAAATTTATTAATAGAATTGGAGTCTGCAATAAATATGGAGAATATGGTCATCGATCTAATGAATTTATGGGGAATAAAATAATCAATGATAGTAAATGCTACATTTATAGAGAGATGGGACACTATGAAACTGATTTTCCTTAGAACCAAAGAAAAAATGCCTCAAAAAAGTCTATGAGAGCAAGTTCAATCTTATTCAATTAAAATTGAAGAGTATAATGTTCTAAATTATGTGGTGAAAATTCAGTAATTATTTCCCCAAACATATCCAATTCATTGTTTTATTGTCGATCATCAAGTGCATTTATATCTTCTATGATTTCCATAAAAATTATAAATTATCAATATGATTTAATAAAGTTGTTGCCAGAAAAAACCCTTAGGGGACGTATCATTTCTACAAAGATGTCTCAATTGGTCCACCACTTGACACATTAACATGTTTTACTTTCTAACCTTATCATCATACCCAGGTAGAATTTGATATAATTCTTAGATTAAACTGGCTGTCAAATTATGATGAAAAGACAAATTGTAAGAATAAGAATGTAAAATTTTTGGATAATGGTGTAGAATCCCTTATATTAACTCTAGAAACCATTCCATCTGATTATTATTTATATCCACCCCAGTAGCTATAATGAATTCAATTATTGGGGGGGCAGAACCAAATATATCTGGGTGAGGAATGAATATTCAAAAGGAAGACATACATATTGTTCCAGAATACGTTGATTCATTTTAGAGGATTTTGCTGAACATTCTCTATAGTGGGAAGAAGAGTTCTCTATTGATTTAATTTCTGGTGCAAGACCAATATCAAATACTACATATAGAATGTGAACTATTGAATAAGTGGATCTGAGGAAACAACTAGATAAATTGAGTGATAAATGAATTATTCGACCTAGTGTTTCCCCATGGGTTTCCCAAGTCCTCTTATTCATGATATAATATAGATCGATGAGGATATAAATTTATTACTTGGAAATCAATGCTATTATATTAAGGAACATGTATCCTCTTTCATAAATTGATTATTTATTTGATAAACTTCATGGAGACAAATATTTTTTGTATATTGACCTTCAATATGGATACCATCAGCTACATTTAAGGTTGGGTGATATTCATAATCAATCAATTCAAACCAGGTATGGGAATGAAAAGTTTATAATAATTCCTTTTGGACTAACTAAAGCATCCATGTTTTTCATGGATATAATGAATACGATATTCAAGAAATATCTTGATAAATGTTTTGTGTTATTTATGGATGATATCCTTGTATACTCCAAAGGCTACAAAGAAAATGAGAATCACATGTCAGCATTTTAAAAACTCTAAAAAGAAATAATTTAAATGGAATGTTTAGCATGTGTGAATTTCTGATTCAATTAGTTCCATTTCATGGCCATTTTTTCTCTAAGTATGGAATTTTAGTTGATCCTACAAAGACAATGGAAATCTATGAATATCCCATGCTAATGAACATAAGTGAGGTATGTTGATTTATTGGATTTGTATATTACTATCGATTTTTCGTTCCAAATTTTTCGCAACTCACTGACCCACTAACCATGCTCACAGGTAAAGGGGTTATGATTGTATAGATGGATTATTGTACAACATTATTTAATGAATTTAAAATAAAAATTTTTCATACTATAATTTGGCCTCTTCCCTCTAGAAATGATGGATTTGTGATATACAATAATACATCAAATAATGGACCGAGTTGATTCCTTATGAAAAAAGATAATGTTATTGCATATGCATCATGACAGGTGAACAAAATTATGAAACTCATGATATTGTGCTAGAAGATGTAATCTTTTCTATGAAATATGGAGAAATTTTATCTATGGTGAATGATTTGAGATATATATGGATCTTAGGAGTTTGAAATATATTTTTACACAGAAAGAACTCAGCATGCAGAAAAGGATACGGCCCGAATTACTCGTAGGTTTTTATTGATCAATACACTACCACCCAGGAATGGAAAATAAGGTGGAATATGCATTAATATGGTAATATCATTGTATTCTATCCCAAATGAGGGCTGATAGAGATCCTATATGCATGGATATACTAATTATGGATATGGTAATTATTAAGGAAGAGGAAACATCATTATTCACTCATATGATTTCTAAACTATCTTTACTAGAGAATATAAAAATTTATGAATATGATGATGAGATTCTAAAAATTAATGTTAATGTGGATAAAGATGGAAGACTGGAATACATAGTGTATGAATATGGAGTTTTAAAATTTTCGAAGACGTAATGAATTCCATCAGTACCTATGCTAAAAAGGGGACTATTACATGATACTCATAGCTCAAATTACTCTATAAAACATGGAAGAACAAATATTTATATATATATTAAGTAACATTTTTTCTCAGATAACATTAAGTGATAAATTACTGACTATGTGTTAATGTGTCTAGTTTATCATCATTTTAAGGATGATAGAAAAAAATCGTAGATAGTTCATGCAACTTCTACATATTTCTATATGGAGGTGGGATGGAATTATGAAGGACATTGTCATAAGACTATTGAGGACACCTAGAAGGAATGATTCAATATGGATAAATGTTGAGAATCTCAAAAAATAAAAACATTTACTTGTTATAAAAGATGATATACCACTTGAGTGCCTAAAAGTAAATTATATTAATTATGTTATAAGACTTCATGGTGTACCTATAATGATTGTGGCTGATCGAGATCTCTGATTTTAATCAATCTTATCTAAAAGATTTTATAATTCTTTGGATACTGAGCTTTATATGAGTACTACATATCACCCCTAAATTGATGTATAGTCAAAATAGACTATTAATACATTGGAAGACATGTATAGATCATTCTGTCTTGACAATAATGGTTTTTGTGATCAAAATTTTCCATTGGTGTAATTTTCCTACAATAATAGTTTCAATTATAGCATTCAAATGACGTCATATGAAGAATTATATTGTATGAGGTTTCAAACTCTAACTTGTTGGGATGAATTTGGCATGAGGATACTTATTTGACTAGAGCTTATTAAAGATGCAATTGCAATAGTAATGAAAATTGAGTCCCATATTAAAGATGGACAAGGTAGAATTAAATAGTAATACTGAAAACTGGAGGAAGTATTTTGAATTTCATATGCAAGATAATGTCTTTTGAGAAGTATCACCATGGATGGGTGTCTTATGGTTTGATAAGAAAGGGATATTGATCCCTTGGTATATCAGACCGTTCGAAGTTATATAAGGCATTGGAGCGATAAATTACTAATTTTTAATTCTTACAAGTATCTCTAAAGATGATAATTTTTTCTATGAGTCGTTGTTAAAAAATAAAATCCAAACCCAATGCATGTAAACAACTATAAAAAATTAGTGCTGGAACCTTATTGGTCATACTGCAAAAAGCCTATTTGGATTTTGAACACAAGGTAGCATGTACTGAGAAAAAAGACAACTATAATAGTAATGGATATTTGGAGAATCCATAAAATGGAGGAAGAAATGTGGGAACCATAGGATATTTTAAAGATAAACTAACCACATATCATCAAAGGACATTATACATGAAATATTTCGAGATTGAAATTTACAAAGATGGGTAGAATATAACACCCCCAAACGGTTTAGGTATGTTTCAAAACTACATTCAATTCATTAGATATCCTATATTTCACGAAGCACTGAGTCTCTATGAAATGACACATGGTAATTTGTAGGAGATTGTCATGAATTATCAATTTAACACAAATATTCCTCTTCTGTGTTTTGAATTTTGAAAAATAGACATAAATTGTTGTGATCAAGGTGATATTTTGAGTCTCATTTAATCAAATGAATTTTTAGTGAATATTATCCTAACCACATGTAAAGAAACATACCCTTATGGATAGTAATATGACACTTCTGAAGGTTAACCTTACCAACAATATTATAATTAAAATATAGGGACCTTTAAAAGGAGGAAGAATATATTTAGTGTTGGGATTTTTAGATTAAATGATGATATAAATTAAAAATTAAATTTCTAAAATTTCAAAAAATATATTTGAAAATAGGAGTTCATTTTTTGATTATACACATAAAAAAATGGTTGTGGTAAATTTTTGTGAATTTTATTTAATACATGAATTTCTAGTCAATAGTTAAATACAGCAATTACAATATAAATACATTAAATGATAAATAAACTATTCACTCCCTCTAGGATGATGTAAGAAACCATTATTTCAAACACACATTCACTTATTACTATTTATTTAATGTAATCATCGATATAGACACTCTTATGGAAAAATAATAAACTTGTGATTAAATTATTTAGAAGACCCCCCACCTCCACCGTATAAACCACCCTTTTACACCACTCAGATATTGTTCCATACATATGTTCTTTAAAATACACATCCCAAGCCCTCCCACAACATACAATACTTAATGGTCACCCGAAAAGTCAATTAACTATTTCCTTTGGGAGATTCTCAAATATTAGTACTCAATAGGTGATTCCCTATTCCTTTTTCTTTCATCTTATTTTGCAAGTTACATTATTTTGATTCTCTACCTAACCTACCCTCATCAAAATTCTAAGATGATTTTATAATATTACTTGAATTGGAATTTTATTATGCTATGGTAGTATTTAATATTCATCTCTTTCCCCCTCTTATTATATTATAATTGAAAACACCGTTCGAGATGTGTTAATTTATCATATTGAATGTGAATATTTTTCAATTTCTATTACCATCATAAATTATGTTCCTGAATACATTTTTGGGTTTATAAATATAATTATATATGTTATCTATCTTATTTATTTTTTTGGAATCATTTTCTAGACACAGTATTTAATTATAATACAAAATTAATTTGTGGTGTTTGAAAAAGAATCAAAATAATCAACGAGTTTGTCATTATGATTTGTAATAATGTTTCATCCTTCCCAAAATAACCAAATGAATTATATGGAAATTAATCCATATTTGTGATCATTAATAACTCATAACATCAATTATGGATTTCAATTTCCATTTTGACATGGACAACCATAATCATATACAAGCAAACCAATAATGAAAACCATGGAAGAACATGCTTCAAATAAATAACATCGATCCACTTAAACCCATAAAAAAATCCATGAATGAACTTAATATGGTTATAAAAAATAAATTACATGTAGATTAGGTTCATAAATTACTAAATAATGTAGCTACAATTGATTATTCCAGTCATTAAGATCAACTGATGAACACATTCAGACATAAGGTAAGGGGTTTGTCAGCTCCCCTTTAATTCTGTGATATTTACATAGTTCACCACTTATTTCTTGTATGTGGTGTATGTGTACTAAAATTTGATATATAATATCTTGATTCACTTTATATTCATGGTATTATGTGATTCATTTGGTGATTATTAAGTTTTATTCATACGTTTTGATTGATTCAAATGTGGTAAGGGACATTGTCTAAATTGCCATTTTATTGAGACTTATATAGTATTGTGAACCTAATTTTTCTTATGTGTTGTCTCCACATCCCCATTATGATAATTTTAAATCATAAATTTTTATTCTATTAAATATCCATTATCTTATATCATGGATATATTTATTTCCTTACGTTTTATATCTTTTCATAATGAGTGTTTATTTTGAATGCCCCCATTAACTAGGGAAGTTTTGATGAATCTGTATCCTCTACTCAATATGGATATTTAAAATAAATATTTTCTTATATTAAATATTTTTATAAAGAATTATTTTACTAGAAGTGATTTGGGGGCCCACCATATCCCCTCAATGCACTGGTAAGTCTTATGATAGGAATTAGTTGGGAGCAAACCCTTTGTGTTTGTTTACAAAAAGCATATAGGTTTCTACCCATTGAATTAAACCGTCTCGATAATGGAATCTTTAATTTTCTATATATAGGATGTTCAAATAATAATCATTATCTTTATTAATTATTTGGAGATTACTATCCATGAGGTATTTAATATAAAAAATTCTATAGATTCATTTTTATTATCAGCTTATCGATGGAATGTGTTTTCCTTTATTCATCAATCCACATTAGCCATTTCTCATTGATTATGATTCCCATATTATTGATTCTTTATTCCACTATATGTATCCTTTTGTAATAATTTTATCTCACTCTTATTATGTTTTCTTTTAACATCTTATGAGGATGAAAACCATGAATATTTCTTCAATGATACAGTTTATTTCAGTTTATTATGCATCATGTGGTAATTTCTATCTTTCCAAATGTACTATAGGTATCATGTATATAACTTGGTCTTCCAATACATTTAAACTAATAAGTCATTCAGTATTGATTTATTATATTAATTAAAATACCATAATATAATTCACTAGATTAGACCTTTGGGGTTTAGGGCGTAACAATTAACTACAACATGGTAATTTATTTATAATTTCTAGGAAATAAATAATTAAAAAAATGGTGGAAAAATGATGATTCAATAATTTCCTAATTAATTATAGAATAAAATAAATGATATTATAAATATTAAACATTATAATAGTTGACATAATTGATTCCATACACAAATTTGATGGATGTATTTTACATTTTGGTGTTGATTTAGTGGTTTTGGTTTGAACTTATCTTTATATAATGGCATTTTAAAAAAGTAAATTATGTAATAGTGTAAAAATTGAAACTATTCAAATTTTTAAATATAAAATATTTTATTAAATGAAATAACATATCTAAAAAACAAATCATCAAACAAAGAGTTGATATAAGTATAAAAATGTTATTAATGCCTTATTCTTGGGTTGTTCGGCACATTATGGTATTTATATTGGCTCTTAAATTATAAATTACATAATATAATGGTAATAGTAAAAAATGGAAAAACAAAAAAAATACCAATAAAAAAGTTATTCAAAACTTGTCTGATTTTCATTGGATAATTTTATTTAGACCCACACTAATCTTATCTTCAAACTAAATCAATTTTGACCTATTTATGATAAAAATGCATTTTATTTTAATTTAATATTTGTTTGAATTCCTATTATTCCCCTACCATATCCTATAAAAGGTAACCCATTCATCTCAATTACATACATTTAATAATCAATTTTATGCCATTATTTACCAAATCACCTTCTTATAATACATCCCTCATTCTAGAGTTCAATTTTTTAAGAACCCCCTGTATTGATGTGTCAAAGTGTAATAAAAAGATGATCGTCCAAAGGAAAGGTTAAAATCTTATTCAAGTATTTCTATATTATTTATTCTATAATTCTATACAAATCTTCTATAGACAAGATGATATAAAAAATCTACAATCCTCGTTATACTAATATGTTTTCATATAAATATTACACCTAAGTCCATCACTGAATCCATTAAATTGGAAGCGAATTAATTGTTCATGTGTATGTGTGTTTTATTACATCCATGAACTGATATAATTCATTTCCCATATTCATATCACATTAATAATTATAAGGATGAAATTAAAATTAATATGTTATATTCATGAAATATTTATCATTATAATAGAATAATATATGAATTATTTCCATACTTTCTATGCACATAAAAATGATAACATCGTTTGTGTGTACGTGTGAACTATCACCCCCACAGAGTGATGTGTTTCATTTTTAATCACCAGATTACTTGTATAATATATAAATTTATATTTAAATGATAAAAAATATGTTAATCAAGTTATGTATAATCTTTTAATATAATATAATAATTACCTTCATTCCATATTGGTCATTGTAGAATTAAAATGTAACATATGTGTAAGTATTTCTTACCATATCCATGATGGTAACATTGTTCATTTGTTATATCTATATCTAATGAATGTATTTAAAGGTATAAATATATTATAAATTTATTATTTTTTCATGAACATTATTCTAGAGTTTATAGAATTATGACCACATGGTTCATTGAAATCATACAATGTTTATTTTCAACTCATTTTCCAAATATAGAAAAAACAACCAATATAAACATAAATAATTTTATAATAATTATACCATTGTAATATATGATATAAAGGTAATGAAAAACATTAAATAGATTTTAAATAAATTATATGTTATCCAATGTTTATTATTTTGGAATATAAATATTATATATGATGAGTCAGACTTATGGAATGGGGCTTCGTCTCAATATCCATTCATTGAGACATAATTTGATTTCATAAACGACATTCATTATACAATGTATAATCAAACAATATGAAATTTTATTTCATTAAAATATGTTTAATAAATATATGAAAAATATTACTAAATGAAATTATTGATGTTATTTTTAACATATACTCTAGAAAATATGTGTCTGCCAGTGTGAGAACTAGTTATGATTTGGATTCCATTACAAGTCATAATGTTTTGAAAAGAAAAATAAATTTACTATTCCCTTTTAAGGTATTATATTATTGCAAATTGTTTCATGAACAGATTTATTATATAAATGCCATGAAATGATTTCTTGTGATTGGAAAGTGTAAATGTTATTTTTCCATTAATCTCGATTTTCCATTATGATTATATTGAGGTTCCTGGGCATTTTTTCTATATACAGGTGAATCCATGATAATATGAGGGTAGATAACACCGTGATATATCTCTAATAGATAATGTAATTATACATAGATTAGTGGTTTAGGTTATCCTATGTGATTTTGGGAATGTACATTGATGGGTACTCAAAATAAAACAATGATATTTACTCCCTATGTAGTAGTAAATGATTCAATGCTACAATGTTATGGATAATACAAGTTTCCATTATGATTTATGTTTATTATGGAATTTTATAAGATTATTATGATTTAATGATTTATGGTAATTTATTTATGTTTTATGGGAGAATGGAATGATTTTTTTAAAATATTTTCATGATTTTAAATTATTAATGTCATATTGGATTCTTTTTTATTTTTTTCCCATGATTATATTTTTGGGCTCATAAAATGTTTTAAAAAGTTTTAAAAAGGAATTAATATTTTTATGGATAAGGATGATGACATTATTATAGTAATGAATATGTTCCTTTAAATGTAGTCATTTTCTAAGGACTCCATTGGTGTAAAAAATGTATACTATGTATAGGTTTCCACAAGTAATGTATGGCTATACATTGTATGATTTTTTACAAATCTTGTGAAACTCTAGAGAAAACATTTTCCAGAATGTTATTTCTATTTAAAAATCACTAGAATAATTTTATTTTATGGTTGTGTCCAAAAATATATAAATTTTGTTTCTTACAATGTATGAAACCTAAATATTTAGGTAACAAAATATGATTATTTAGATTATAAATTTCAATCATTGATAATTATTTTGAATAATGAACATTCCTAACACCATATATTTTTTTTTCTAAAATACCATCATTAGTATAATGCAAATTCATACAATAATAAAAATATTTTACATTAGACATGATTTGTTTATTTTAAACTTTAAAAAAAATACATATTTTATTATTTTAGATTTTCTCCATTACTACCAATACCGAGTCTTCCATTTAAAATATTAATTTTATCTAAAATTTGTTTCAAATAATTATCTCTAATAATAATACTGTAGATAACATTATTTAAATTGAAAGCATTATCAAACAAATCATTAATTTTAGTTCCATGCATATCACAAGAAAATTTTGTGAGAATTTCATCATAAATCCACACCCTATTTTGACATAATTTCATTATATATTGAAATTTCATCATAGGATTTTATATTCATTCTCTAAACATTATTTAAGGATTATAATTTCTCTTAAATAATAAAACAATATTAATAATTTTTATCTTGTGAAAAATTATCTAAATATGAACATTACTATTTAGATTATTTTAACTAATATTGGTAATCCATAAATCATATATGTACCTATTTATTTTGTTTCTCCTCCTTAGTTTATTTTAATGAATTTTTGAACAAATCAAAAAAAATTATAAAATTCATCCATTAAAAAATCGATTGTAGGATATTCTACTTTTATAGAAATATGATATTGATTTTCTACATGAAACTCATGTTCACACATCTCAATCATCTCCTTTAACAAATAATTTATTTTTTAAATTAGAGTAATAAAGGAAGTTACATCATTAGTAAAATCTGCTGATTTACTAGTACCTTTATAAACAACTATAATTGTTTTCTACATTTCATTAGTAGTAGCATATTGAGAAACACTATTATATACATCAATACCAGGACCACATATATTTTCATTAATTTCTAATGGATTAATTTCATATTTAGGTTCTTTCACATCAACTAATATTTCTAGTTCTTTGAGGATTTCCTATGGATCAATAATCAATATAAGAAATTTGAAACAAATATTCTTCAAATAGATATTCTTGTGATATTTCAAGAATCAAAATTATCACCATTAATATAGGGATAAAAAATCAATGACATAACTTCTATAAAATCATCTATTAATATTTTCCATCTTCTGAATCATTAAAATGGGATTTTGAGATCCAAATGAAATATTTAATATTCCAAAATAGTACGACCTTTTATCTTACATTGTATTTATTTTTCAGAAAAAGGATACTCAACGATTTTTAAATAGATAAATTTATAAATAGAGAAAACCACCTAATACTTCTCATTGGTATCATGTTTAAAAAATTATCAACATGAAAAATATCTCTAATAGTTTCTAACCATTGATACCACTTTTTGGCTTATAATGGATATAAATAATACACAATAACTGGTGAATTGTGTCATCTTAAAATAAATAAATACCAAATTCTGTCATGTAATGAATTTATCATTTCATATTATGTTAAATTAATGTGATCTATAGAAATAATGTAACATACCTAGTAAGTAATGAATAATATATACTCATATCTATGTCTATTTAGAAATTATATAGTGTTTTAGTGGCCTAAAACGAGAATAAATCCAATCTTAAGCATGGAATACACTAATATTCTTAAAAGATTGTTTTACTGCCTTTTGATGGCAAACCATTTTTAAATACAATTTTGACAATTTTATAACCTCTATTTGTAAAAATAAACTTATTATTCATGTTTGGTACATTTAAATTTACATTGGATAATTTTTGGGTATTTTTCTAACAATGTTCATTTTTTTAATGAATAGTGAAAAATACTGCATTTTACTTCAAAACTGCTTTTTCATCTAATTTAATTATATGGTTAGGTTATATTTTTAATTGGTTTTAAAGTGTAAATATAATATATTATTTCCATTTAATCCAATTTGGGTCATTGGGATGAATTTCACTTTGTAATTGGGCATAAACAAGTGCCAATCTTTTCATAGAGATTGTTTAAAAAAACCCGCTATTTGTTTTGACAACGAGAATTATTTTTAAATTAATTATTTCAATTTATAAGTTTGGGATTTGGTTAAATGGATTAAATATTTGGAATCAAAAGGTCCAAATTATGTAATTAAGACTCTTTTGTTTTTGGACATTATGAATAGTAACGACAGTAATTATCTTTAATTATCTTGATTAATGAGTAATCGGGTAGTTAAGGATAATAAAATAATATCATAATAATAAAAATGATACCAAAATGTGTCTTAATTCTACTTTTTGTCTCATTTATGACCATGTGATTCTTTGTTCCAAACTTGGGGACCCCATGGAATCACGTTTGTGTGGAAGTGACTTTTTATCTTTTTATTTTTAAAGAAAGTTAAATATAACAAAGACTGTATAACTGAAGTAAAACATTTTTAATTTTCTATAAATAGATGATAATTTGGACTATAAATATTTATTGGAAATATAGAATTATTTCCTACATAATAGTATTTTTTTAATAATTTTTAGACATTAAATAAATTAAATTATTTATGACATCATGATGATGCAACGATTACCTCATTATTTAATGATTTAAATAAAATAAATATATAATGTAAAATATAAAACATAAATTTTTCAAAGACCTATTGGATGAGTATATTTCGAACCCTTATCACCTTATCCTCAAAGTACATCAATTTGGGACCTTGAAAATTTGAAACTCAATTGAAAATAAAGTAACATTTTGTAACTTTCCAAGAGTGCCCCTCCTCTCCTCTTATAAAAGGCCCCCACCTCTACCTCCTTACCCACACTTACAAAGACATTGGTACGGCCAAACCCTGTACATTTTGCCTCTACACATCCCTCTCTTACTCCAAGAATCCTCGCATTGGGGAGAAGTCTTTCCAAGGAATCCTTTGAGCTCAAATAAAAAAAAGTTACCCGATTTAAAGGTAGTGTCTTCTCTTGTGTTCTTATGTTTTATTTTTCTTCTCCAACCCCATAAACTCTTTTTATTAATTTCTTTTGTAACAACTACAGTATCTTCAATATACTAGTATGTGTTTATAAGAATCATTCGAGCTACACTTACACACACTTACATCTAATGGTTAAAGAACATACTGTTTCTGTGTATGGCGAATTTCTGCCTCACAAAACGATGATTGATCAATATTCTTATAACACCAAAAAAGGCGTCCATTAAGATGTCACTATATTTATATAAGATATATAATATGTTTATTTTTTTCTTAATATTCTGTATTTTTCAATTATGCCATACCTTTATGGCTTCCATTATGGGTATACGCGATATCTTCATTTTAGGAAGTGCGGACTACCGCCCCCTCAAAGTGATTTGATTCGTTAATAACATATGTGGTACGTATAAAGGATATATTTAATGATATTATATATTATAACATACTGTAATTATAATACTATTATGTATCATTATGTTTTAATTCAATTAAAGTATGAGATTGAAATGAAAGTAGCGTTCATGCGTACGTACGGCTTACCGTCTCCATGAATGGTGCATTTCATTTCTTATCCCCAAATGTAATGTACTATTATAAGTACATATATATAATGGATATATATGATTTATGTTACATCTAAATGATGAATATAATTCTGTAATTAAAATATACATATCTCTTATTGATTTTTAATTCGATTAATATGACATAGAAATGAAAGTAGCGTTCATGCGTACGTATGGCTTACCGTCTCCATCAACGGTGCATTTCATTTCTTACCTCTAAATAATTATGTAATATTATAAATGCATGTATATACTGGATATATATGATATATATTCAATCTACATCATGAATATCATTCTTGAGATAATGGATATTTGACTACGTGAACAACTTGTAAATATAAGAAGTTCATTTTTGACTCAAGTACCAATGATCGTTAAAACGACCGTTATAAACTTAAATAGTAAAAAAGTGTTCATGACATGGTAATAAATGATATAAAAGGAATAATGAACTTGAAAAAGGTCCTTAAGCAAGTATAAATTAACTCAAGTTTATTATTCAGGACGTTAAAGAGCGATCAAGTCAAGTCAGACCCGAGGTAAGGGACTTCATCTCAATCTCCATTCATTGAGGCATATTTTTTTTATACACAACCTTATTTTATATGGTGCATAAACCCCTTTGACTATTATGCTTATTCAAAAGGAATCTTTCTTTATACGAATCATTTAGTAAATGACAAAAGGAATGTTTTTTTGTCGTATGTATGCGGCGACAACGACTTCTCCGCTGTCGTGACCATTATTTGAGTTTCGGCTTCCTCTACAAGCCATAACCTTTTTTGAATGAAAAATAAATCCCATGTTTTACTTTTCTTTTATTTTGGTATTGAAAATGGTTTTTATAATGTTTTTATTATATCTATTTGTTGTATTGATATCTTGTGATTGAAATGTGGAAATGTTATGTTTCCTTTATGCATGTTTTATCTGATATGATTATGTTATGGTTCTTGGGAATTGTTATGAAGATGGGTGGTTCCATGATAAACTAAGGGAGGGTGAGCCTGATATAGGTCTCTAATGCATTGGGTAACGTGAAGGAGTTAAATGTTAAGGTTTCTCCGAAGAGATTTAGGGAATATACTATGATGGGTATTCCAAACGTAACCAAGAGGGTTACTCCCTACGTAAGAATGTTAAGAATGCCTCAAGTTACCTTTATGTCTAATGATTTCTATGATTTATTCGAGATTTGATGAGGTATGTTAATGTGCCTATGTTTTATGGGTAAAGTATGATTTCATTCTTATGTATATATGAACTCATGTTTCCTTTCCATATTTTTATAACCCTTACTGAGATTTTTATGCTCATCCCATGTTTTTGAAATGATTTTCACAGGTCAAGGGAAAGGTACATGATGTGATGATAGTGTTAATGAATTGTCAAGAAAGAATCCATGTTTTATTTTAAATATGTTTCCATTGTTGGGAAAAATGAATACTATTCTTTTATGTAACCACTTTGTTTAAATGTGGAATGTAATGCAAGTTTTATGATCTAATTATCTAAATCTCTAAACCTGAAAAGATCCTCAACGTGTATTCTTGAAGTAACACAAGATTAAGTAATTTTTAAGGATGGGGCCTTATAGTTGGTAACAGATATCGGTTTAGATAACTTTAGGAGTTATAATTTTATTAAATGATTATCCAAAAATATTTTTTTTATAGTCAAATTGAAATGATATAGCGTTTGAAGATTACCATGTTGCTTCATCTAAGACATGTTTGTTCAGAATGGTTTTCCGCAGAGGAAATAGGGAAGAAATTTTAGGAGGACATACAGAAGGAAATGACCTTCCGAATTAGCATCCTGAGATGTTCGGAATTGGAACTGAATAGTTTGTTACAATAATGGAGCAATTGACTTAAGCGTTAAATGGTGGTGGTAGCCATGCCTGAGATCAGCTAGATCAACCGCAGAGGAATATGTCAGTGGTGGAACATTTCATGAGGCAACATCCCCCATAATTCAGAGGATCATCTGACCATGTGCTAGATAAAGGGTATATTAAAGCACTGGAGAAGATTTTTGATGTCATGGGGTGTTCAGACAATCAAAAGGGTAGTCTTTCTATTTACCGTTTGGAGGGTGAAACAGATCAGTGGTAGTCGATGGTTAAAAATATCAGGGACTCTGATGAGATTGATGCTCTCAACTGGGATGAATTCAAAGGTATGTTTCATGAGAAGTATATTCCTATGTCTGTTTGACATAGGATGGAAAACAATTCCTGGAATTGAGGTAAGAGGAAGATGCAGTGGATACCTATGAAGAAAGGTTCACTCGATTGGAAAGTTATGCTCCACATTTTATCTGAGACCTTGATAATAAAATCAATCATTTTTACTCAAGATTAAAGCCAAAATGTTGAAGGGCATTAGCTTCTAGTGAGTTCAAAAGTTATGAAAAGCTTGTTCGATGTGCTGAGAAGGTGGAAATGCAGTTTGTCGATGATCAAGTGTTCTATAACAACCAACAGAAGAAGAGACCGAGGTGGCAGGAGAAAGGAAAGAATTCTTCAAAAAGGTCTGACGGTAAGAAAACTAGGTTTCCAGTTTGTGATAAATGTGGTAAAAGGCATGCTGGGGAATGTCTTCTGAATTCTATAAAGTCCTACTGATGTGGTAAGATGGGACATAAGTCTCGTGATTGCACTGAAAAAGATCAAGTTGATGGTAAGTCCAAATTCGATTTACAGTTAGTAAAATGTTTTAAGTGCAATGAGATGGTTCACTATGCAAACGAGTGTCCGAAAAAGATCTTGAGTGATGGGAATCAGTTATACTACAAGCAGAAAGGGGTGGTGAAATCCTTTGCAACTACTTTAGCAGATGTCGGGCCATCAAATGAAGTTGTATCAGGTAATTTGTTTTTTTTAGATTACGCCAGTGTGTTGTTTGATTCGTGGTCTATGCATTCTTTCATCTCTGAAACCTTTTCTAGTAAAATGGGAATACCATCTCAAGAAATGACTCCTAAACTTGTGGTAAAAAAATTTGGGGGAAATCTTGAGGCAAAAAGAATTTATAAGAATCTTCCTATCCTTATCCGTGGAAAGAACCTACTTGAAAACCTTATTTTTTTACCATTAGTAGAGTTTGATGTTATCCTGGGTATGGATTGGCTCTCTATTTACCATGCTAAGATTGACTGTAGAGCAAATGAAGTTTCATTTCAGAAATAATTTCAGTTTGTGTACAAGCATGAACCCTTACTGTTGATAACATATCAAGAGGCCGAGAAACATGTAAAAGATGTAAATGAATGTTACCTTGCACACATCGTTGAAAACAAAGGAACTGTTCAGATTAATGATGTGCCAGTGGTAAATGAGTATCCTGATGGTTTTCCTGATGAGTTTCCTAGAATAATACCAGATCGAGAAGTTGAATTTACTGTTGACTTAGTTCCTGAGGCTAATCCAATTTCAAAACCCCCTTATCAAATGGCTCAAACTGAACTTTTAGAGTTGAAGGAGAAATTGCAAGATTTATTAGAGAAAGGTTTCATTCGACCTAGAACATCACCATGGGGTGATACTTTTTATTTGTTAAAAATAAAGATGGTTCTATGATACTTTGCATTGATTATAGAGCCTTGAATAGCATCACTGTTAAGAACAAATATCCATTGCCTCATATCGATGATTTTTTTGATCAGCTCCAGGGAGCTCAGTATTTTTCAAAGATTGACCTGAGATCGGGGTACCATTAGTTGATGGTAAAGGAAGCAGATATTTCGAAGACCTCGTTCCGTACAAGATATGGCCATTATGAATTTTTAGTAATGCCTTTTGGGCTAACCAATGCTCCTACTGTATTCATGGACTTAACGAATAGAATTTTCCACGAGTTATTGGATAAGTTTGTGGTTGTTTTTATTGATGATATTTTGGTGTTTTCTAAAAGTAAAGAGGAGCTTGAAGGACATTTAAGGGTTATTTTGCAAACCTTAAAAGAAAAGAGATGGTATGGGAATTTAGCAATTGTGAGTTTTTGTTGCAACAAATTTCTTTCCCTGGTCACATTGTTTCTAAAGATGGGATAACTCTTGATCCTGCAAAAACAAAGGTTGTTGAATAATAGCCAAGACCCAAAAATGTAACAGAGATTCGTAGCTTCCTTGGTTTGGTAGGCTATTACCGAAGTTTTGTTATAAATTTTTCACAGTTATCTAGTCCAATAACTAAGCTAACTCGGAAGGGTGTTATGTTTATCTGGACAAAAGAATGTGATGATTGTTTTCAGTAACTAAAAAGAAGATTGGTGGATGCTCCCGTTTTGGCACTACCTTCCAAGAATGGGGAGTTTGTTATCTACAGTGATGCTTCATTGAAAATACTTGGTTGCATCCTAATGCAGAATGATCAGGTAATTTCTTATGCTTCACGTCACTTGAAAACGCATGAGGTAAATTATCCTACACATGATTTGTAATTAGCTACTGTTGTTTTCACTTTAAAATTTTGGAGGCATCATTTGTATGGAGTAAAGTGTGAAATATATACTGATCACAAAAGTTTAAAGTATATATTCACTCAGAAAGAATTGAACATGAGACAGAGGAGATGGATGGAATTAATCAAGGATTATGATAGTATAATTCATTACCATCCGGGAAAATAAAATAAAGTGGCTGGTGCTTTGAGTCGAAAAAGTAATGCTTCATTAACAATGTTGCATTTGGAACGTGATCCTTTGGTTAAGTATTTGATGAACTTTGGCATAGAAGTTGTTGGTGCAGGATGTCTTTCTATTTTGTTTCAGGTATCATTGAAATCATCTCTATCTGCAGAATCAAGAAAGCACTGAAGCAAGACAGTGAGTTGCAGAAAAAGTTAGAGCTGGTTCAGAAAGGTAAGTTTCCTGAATTCAACATTAATAATGATTTTGTTTATATATTTGGGAAGGGATTGTTTGTGCCTTGTGACTCAAAGTTGAAGAGAGAGTTGTTATGTGAAGCTCATAGTTCTCCATTTTCAGTTCATCCTTGAAGTACTAAGATGTACAGAGATCTACGGGAGTATTACTGAGGTGATGGAATGAAAAGAGATATTGCTGATTTTACTGTGAAGTGTTTGACCAATCAACAGTTTAAAGTAGAGAGACAGTTAATGAAATGGATACTTTATCCTTTACATGTGTCAGAGTGTAAATGGGAAAATATATCCATGGACTTTGTTGTGGGATTACCGAAGACATCTCGAGGTAATAATGCAATCTGTGTTAGTGTTGATCGATTGACTAAATCTGCTCATTTCCTTACTATATGAGATAATTTTTACCTAGATCAACGTTCCTGTTTGTACCTTAAAGAGATACTCAGGTTACATGGAGTTACTCTCTAAATTGCATCTGACCGTGATCTCAGGTTCAGTTCTATCTTTTGGAAAGGCCTTCAGAAGTCGTTGGGTACTGAATTAAATTTTAGTACAACTTTTCATCCTCAATCAGATGGGCAGTCAGAACGAACAATTCAGACTTTAGAGTATATGCTACGTTCTTGTTCGATGGATTATCCGGGATGTTGGGACCAACATCTTTATTTGGTTGAGTTTTCATACAATAACAGTTTTCATTCCAGTATATAGATGGCACCATTTGAGGCGTTATATGGGAAGTGGTGTCGAACTCCAGCTTTCTGGGATGAAGTGGGTGAAAGGAAGCTGATGGGACCAGAATTGGTAGAAGAGATGGAAGAAAAAGTTTAGTTGATACAGAAACACATGAGAACAGCTCAGAGCAGGAAGAAAAGTTATTCAGATAACTCGAGGAAGGATCTATCTTTCGAGGTAGGTGATCATGTTTTTCTCAAAGTATCACCATGAAAAAGTGTGATGCGATTTGGTAAGAAAGGAAAGCTGAGTCCAAGGTTCATTGGACCATATGAAATTCTGGAGAGAGTTGGATCAGTTGCATACCGAGTGGCTTTACCTCTGAGATTATCTCAGGTACACAATGTTTATCATGTTTCGATGTTGAGAAAGTATATGCCAGATCCATCTCATGTTTTGAGTCCAAAGGTAGTTCAGTTGGAAGAGAATCTATCTTATGAGGAACAAACGGTCCACATTCTTGACCACATGGAGAAAGTGTTATGAAATAAGGTGATTCATCAGGTAAATGTTTTGTGGAAAAACCACATCATTGAAGTGGCAACATGGGAATCTGAAAATGCAATGAGGGCTAAATACCCCCACTTATTCGATATGTAAATAAATTGGGGGGACACAATTTTCTAAAGGGGGGAAGGATGTAACATCACAATTAAGTAATGAATAATATATATTCTTATCTATGTCGATTTTAGGAATTATATAGTGTTTTAGATGCTTAAAATGAGAATAAATCCAATCTTAATCATAGAATACACTAATATTCTTAAAATATTGTTTTACTGCCTTTTGATGGAAAACCATTTTTAAATCAAACTTTTGACAATTTTATAAGATATATTTGTCAAAATAAACTTATTATTTATGATTGGGAAATCTAAATTTACATTGGATAATTTTTTGGTATTTTTCTGACAATGTTCATTTTTTTAATGAATAGTAAAAAATACTGCATTTTACATCAAAACTGCTTTTTCATATAATTTAATTATATGGGTAGATTATCTTTTTAATTGGTTTTAAAGTGTAAATAGAATATATTTTTACCATGTAATCCAATTGTGGTCATTGGGATGAATTTCATATTGTAATTGGGCATAATCAAGTGCCAAACTTTTCATAGAAATTGTTTAAAAAAAACCCGCTATTTGTTTTGACAACGGTAATTATTTTTAAATTAATTATTGAAATTTATATGTTTGTAATTTGGTTAAATTGATTCCATATTTGTAATCATAAGGTCCAAATTATTTAATTAAGTCTCTTTTGTCTTTGGACATTATGAATAGTAACGACGGTAATTATCTTTAATTATCTTGATTAATGAGTAATCGGGTAGTTAAGGATAATAAAATAATATAATAATAAAAAAAATGACAACAAAATGTGTCCTAATTATACTAGTTGTCTCATTGTCGACCATTGGATTCCTTGTGACAAACTTGGGGACCCCATGGAATCACTTTTGTGTGGAAGTTACTTTTTATATTTTTATTTTTAAAGAAAGTTAAATATAACAAAGAGTGTATAACCTGAGTAAAACATTTTTAATATTCTCTAAATAAATGATATTTTGGACTATAAACATTAATTATAACTCTAAAAAGATTTCCTACAACATTGTATTTTTTTCATAATTTTTAGACATTAAATAAATTAAATTATTTATGACATCATGATGATGCAGTGATTACCTCATTGTTTAAAGATTTAAGTAAAATAAAACGATAATGTAATCTCTAAGACCTACACTTGTCAAAGACCTATTTTATGAGTATATTTTGAACCCTTATCACCTTATCCTATAAATACATCAATTTGGGACCTTCAAAATCCGAAACTCATTTTAAAATAAAGTAGCATTTTGTAACTTTCCAAGAGTGCCCCTCCTCTCCTCTTATAAAAGGTCCCCACCTCTACCTCCTTACCCACACTTCAAAAGCCATTGGCTCGGCCAAAACCTGCCCATTTGTTCTCTCCACATCCCTCTCTTACTCCTTGAAACCTAAATTTGGTCAGAAGTCTTACCAAGGAAGCCTTTGAGCTCAAATCAAAAAGAGTTACCCGATTTAAAGGTAGTGTCTTCTCTTGTGTTCATATATTTTATTTTGATTTTCCGACCCCCTAAACTCTTTTTATTCATTTATTTTGTAATAACTCCAGTATCTTCAATATACAAGGTTGTTTTTATAAGAATCATTCAACCTAAAATTACACAAACCTACATCTAATGGTTAAAGAACATACTGTTTCTGTGGATGGCGAATTTCTGCCTCACGAAACGATGATTGTTCAATATTATTCTAACACCTTAAAAGGTGGCCATTATGATTTCACTATATTTATATATGATATATAATTTGTTTCTATTTTCCTTAAGCTACTGTATTTTTCATTTATTTCATACCTTTATGGCTTCCATTATGGGTATACGCGATATCTTCATTTTAGGAATTGCGGACTACCGCCCCCTCAAAGTGATTTGATTCATTAATACCATATGTGGTACGTATAAAGGATAGATTTAATGATATTATATGTGATTACATACTTTAATTAGAATACTATTATGTATAATTATTTTTTAATTCCATTAAAGTATGATATAGAAATGAAAGTAGCGTTCATGCGTACGTACGGCTTACCGTCTCCATGAACGGTGCATTTCATTTCTTATCCCCAAATGTAATGTAATATTATAAGTACATATATATAATGGATATATAAGATTTATGTTACATCAAAATTATTAATATAATTCTGGGATTAAAATATACATATCTCTCATTTAGTTTTAATTCCATTAATATGACATAGAAATGAAACTAGTGTTCATGCGTATGTACGGCTTACCATCTAGATGAACGGTGCATTTAATTTCTTACCTCTAAATGATTATGTAATATTATAAATGCATGTATATACTGGATATATATGATATATATGGAATCTAAATCATGAATATCATTCTTGAGAGAATGTATATTTGACTACATGAACAACATGTAAATATAAGAAGTTCATTTTTTACTCAAGTACCAATGATCGTTAAAATAACCGTTATAAACATAAATAATAACATAGTGTTCATGACATGGTAATAAATTATATAAAAGGAATAATGAACTTGAAAAAGGTTCTTAGCAAGTAGAAATTAACTCAATTTTATTATTCAGGACGTTAAAGAGCGATCGAGTCAAGTCGGACCCGGGGTAAGGGACTTCGTCTCAATCTCCATTCATTGAGGCATATTTTGTTTTATACACAACCTTATTTTATACGGTGTATAAACCCCTTTGACTTTTACGCTTATTCAAAAGGAATATTTTTTTATACGAAGTGTTTACTAAATGACAAAAGGAATGTTTTTTTGTCGTACGTATGCGGCGACAACGACTTCTCCACCACAGTGACCATTATTTGAGTTACGGATTCCTCTACAAGCCATAACCTTTTTTGAATGAAAAATAAATCCCATGTTTTACTTTTATTTTATTTTGGTATTGAAAATGGTTTTCATAATGTTTTTATTATATCAATGTGTTGTATTGATATCTTTTGATTGAAATATGGAAATGGTATGTTTCCTTTATGCATGTTTTATGTGATATGATTATGTTATGGTTCTTGGGAATTGTTATGAAGACGGGTGGTTCCGTGATAAACTAAGGGCGGGTGAGCCCGATATAGCTCTCCAATGCATTGGGTAACGCGAAGGAGTTAAATGTTAAGGTTTTTCCGAAGATATTTAGGGAATATATTGTGATGGGTATTCCAAAAGTAACCAAGAGGGTTACTCCCTACGTAAGAATGTTATGAATGCATCAAGTTACATTTATGTCTTATGATTTCTATGATTTATTCATGATTTGATGAGGTATGTTAAAGTGCCTATGTTTTAGGGGTAAAGTATGATTTCATTCTTATGTATATATGAACTCATGTTTCTTTTCCATATTTTTATAACCCTTACTGAGCTTTTTATGCTCATCCCAAGTTTTTGAAATGATTTTCACAGGTCAAGGGAAAGGTACATGATGTGATGATAGTGTGAAGGAAGTGTCACGAAAGAATCCATGTTTTATTTTAAATATGTTTCCATTGATGGGAAAAATGAATACTATTCTTTTATGTAACCACTTTTTTTAAATGTCGAATGTAATGCATGTTTTATGATCTAATTCTCTAAAACTCTAAACCTGAAAAGACCCTCAACGTGTATTCTTGAAATAACTCAAGATTAAGTAATGTTTAAGGCTGGGGCCTTATAAATAAATAATGGAAAAAAGAACAAAGAAGTATAGTTTTTAGGGGATAAAAAATATCCTCGTCCAAAATACCAACACTATACTCCAAGAGAATGGTGATTTTAAATATTATTTCCTATTATGATGAGACCCCTAAAACTAAGATATGTAATTTCACACCATTCAAGGAATTAACAAGGCCTTATAATTCATGTAATGGGAACTGAAATAAAGATATCTTATTCAAAGCACCAAATGCTCCAAAATGATTGAATGTGAGAAGTTGTTACTCCAAATAATATAGATGAGTTAACATTTTTTGTGAAAAGACATTTCCTCACAGATGCAACAACAACTTGAAGATGTATATGATCATCAGAAATAAATATTACAAACCAGAAAAAATGTAATATTTTATAGACTTCCTCATATCTAAAAAATATAAAATATATTAAACAATTTTGTGAAAGTTTCACCTCTTTTTGTCTTTATATAATTAAGATGTATATAACATATTTCCCTCATCTTAAAATTGATGAGTAGCATAATATTTCAATACATTAATTTTGATACAGTTTTCATATCGCGACACTTCTTTGTAAATTTTATTTTCCTTTCAATGAGAGATATATATGGAGAATAAATAATTAGTGGAGACATTTCCCATATTCCTTCTGATATTAAAATTAAATAGAGTCAAAATCTTTAATAAATATCATAAGAATAACATTGCACTATTTACACTTTTATCATGTTGAATAAAACTCTAATAAAAGTATTTCATATAAGTAGAATAAATGTCCCAATAAAATAACTACTATAGTAGACGAATTTCATGATTTCAAACTCTTATTTAAATAAATTAAAACCATTTTTAATATAGTCAATATTGTTCATGAAATATAGTATTATAATCCAGATATCAATACAAATATTTGAATTTGAATATCATTTTATTGAATTGAATTTGTTGGAATAATGATATTAGAATAAACTTATACTTTGTATATTTAGATACTAGACCAAAAAAGTATTAATCTATTTACCCATAATCCTTTTGATTTATTTTAATTTAACTAACTAAAACCCCACTAGTAGAATTATAGTTAATAATGTAGTATATTTAAATACAAAGAAACAATTAAAATAGAGTATTATACTATGATTTTGTAAATTTTATGAATATTTGATATTCTCATATTTATAATAATTGATATTATAATTATTTAATATTCAAAATCCCTAAGATAGAGTTTCAAAATATTGTTGGATTATAAGGAATATCTCTACATAGGAGTCCTGTATATCATAATCTTTATATTTATCAAGACTTCATTCATTCTACTCGAATATATAAGTGTTCTACATAAAACAACCTTATTTTCAAAGTGAATTCTCATTATAAATATATAATATTATCATATTTAATTGAAAAAAATAAAATTTAATCTTGAATTAATTAATCATGTAAATATTTCAGAAATAGAACTTCATTTTTCAGATTGAAACAGTGGATCTAGAAATCCATTTTTATAGTGCCTAATAGATCACCATTTCATCAGGTGATATATCTTCATAATGTGAGTAGATTTATATATATCATGATGAGTTGCAGAAAAATTTCTAATAAACACTTTAAATACATTTCCCACATTAGATTATGATTTTTCATTTTAGTTGTAGAAGTAAGGAGTGAATTTAATTTCTTTTGATGTAGTGTTCTATCTTGTAAATAGATGCACAAAGGGATGTGTTCCTATTTTTTAGAAAAATTAAATAATTAAGGATTAACATTTATGTTTAAATTAGAATGTAGGGTTCATTTAATGTGGTGTTCCAGAAATTAGGGTTCCAAAAAGTAAGTTTCATTAATATAGTGTTGAGTACCAAAGTATGGTTAATGAACCATACAATTGTATCGTAGATATTATTGAAATTGTATAGTTCTTCACAAACATAAGATATTTGAAACATAATTTTTATAAAAGGAGAGGTTTCACTATTCTGAAAGTAGGGTTACACTATAATGAATGTAGGGGTACAATTTTCTGAAAGGTGGGTTCAAATAATTCTTTTATAAAGCTTGCTATTATAGACTTCAACGATATTTTAGAGCCTATAACATAAGATTTATCCTTCATCCCAAAATGATTATATTTAGGAAATAATATTATATATATAAGGTATCTGGAATCAAATCAATATGTCTTATATAACTATCAATATATTTAAATAACAGAACCAATAGCATTCATGAATAACTGTAGTTTAGAAAAATTATCACAAAAATTTAGAGACTTTAATCACCATCCAAACATCCTTTTTATACATAGATATAAACTGATTAAATCAATAAAAACATTATTGATTTACATTACACATATATTCAATTAGTACAATATCTATATAAATCTTTGTATATAATATAATATAGATTTTAATATCTATTTATTGTAGATTTCTAAAAATGGGGCAACAACTATGGTGATTTTTTATAGTAAAAAAATAACCTTTTCAAACATCCTTATAAAATAATTATGATTATATAATTCCATTATATATCCATATTTATATGGATAAAATCAATACTTTAAATACATCTTCACATAGAATAAATCTTCCTGTGTGATCTTAAGATGAAAACTACACTATAACTTTAAGAGATTATAAGTTCTTTAGTAAATTTTGGAACAATCATATGAATAGAAATTTATTTTGAAATTAAAAAATGAATTAATGTTAATATTTTTATCCTTATAAAATGGAAACAACATTAATAATATGATAAATTATTCTTATAATATATAATAAATAAGTTGACGTATAGAATCTAGAAAACTGAATATATTTATTATAAAATAATGAATGATGGGTTCATTAAATTATAAAAAATAATCCAATTTTATATTTCAAATGAGAAACTAAAAAAATACCATACCATATTTTATGACCTATGGGATTCCTATTCGGTATAATACCCTCTTATAATATAAACCATATATGGGATTTTTTCCTGATGAAGCACATATTGTGCTCCTCTATAAATGTAAGAACCATTCATTTCAAAATTGTTGTGATTTTCATCCTTAATAACAGGGATTTGTTTGAATCCTCCATGAGGTCTAAACACAACACCAAAATACAACTTATTTTTCTTTGGGCTACACCCATGGTAGGGTCATATACGTACATGAGGATTATATTCTTTCATGATCAAATTCATCACCTTCCTTATTTTTCCATATTTATTATAAGATTACTCCTTATACATGGAAGGCAACACTCCTTCAGTTTACTCTTTAATTCTTACTAGTTTTCCTTAATTGACAACAATGGTAAGGTCACTTAATATTATGAACGTCCATATTCTCTCAAAATACATAATAATTTATCAGTCTCCCTTGATGTATGTCCAATAACATCCATGTCCATGATCCTTTTTCAACGACATCGATGCTGCATGATGTCAAACTGCACAATTTGATTCTCGTTACGTGACCCTAAAAAGTGATGTTTCATGTTATGTTCCACCGAAATACGTGGGTTTTGATTCCATTTATTGTTATATATATAAACACATCTCAAGGATCTAATAATAATATCAAAAGAAACCTAATAACCCTATATAATGTTTACTTCCATAGCTCCCGACAATGTCGATTAAAATGAGAGTCATAATAACGAACATTATAATAATCTCTAATATACACGTAAATATGAACCATTGATTTAGAAAATAATATACATATAAATCCCTCTATTTATGTTTAACCGTGAGTACATAAATATGATTCTGAATCCTTAATTAAAATTTGATAATTGATTCAATTGTGACCCAGATTTTCCAGGGGGATGAAAAAAGGATTCATGAACATTTCTGAAGTCAAATATATAGAAGATTAAAAAAATATGAAATATTTCCCCCCCCCCCAAAATGGTGTGATTAACCTGACCTAAAATTATTTACACAAAATTAAAGACCATATATGTTTTTAGTCTAGGTCGTAACAAAAACCCCTCATTGTAATGAAGGTTCGTGAATCATCTCAAATGAAGGAACTCTTTAGTGTTTCTTGGAAAAAAAATTATATGTTTGAATCCCTTAAAAATGGTAAACCCGACTTCAATGAAATTCATTTAAATGTGTACTATATTTTACATGATAAATGGGGGAGAGATATATGTTCTTTTGTAAACATTGTTTTCATACAAGGTCTTGGGACAATTGATTTTCTTCCAAAACAAGGAAAAATTTGTATTCTAAAAATTGAAACATATCTATCATTAAAATATTATTAATTATTTAATGTTGAGTACCTATGGAATAAAATTATTACATTTTATTCTACCTACTCATCCATAATAATTGCGATGAAAATTTTAAAACATTTTATGAGACCAAATATCTCAATAAGGGATATGAAAAGGAATAACTAATTTAAATATTGCAAGAATATTACAAAATGTTCTTCTTTCAAAATAATTTTTATTATTTATATAAATTTTTTCATACTCATAGTATCACCTTCACTCAAAAAATATTTTAATAAATAAATTATTTATAAATCTTAAATTTAAATAATCATTATATATTATTTGAAATAAAGTAAAAGAGATGAATATTTTTTCCTAATGTTTTAATTTCTAACCTTATAATGTAGAATATATAGACACTTATAAGTAAAATAATTATATTGCCACATTAAATCAAAATATATCTACAAAAACTAATATAATGAAATGATAAATCATGTTAGTAACATTGATCAACATCTTAAAATCAGAATCACTATCACTCTTGTTAGTAGACTACACAATATAGTTTAAATAAAATATAATTATAACCAATTTTATTTTAGGGACATAACATACCCATCCATCCTTTGATTATAACATAAGTATCCATCCATGATTATAAAATAACCAAATTTAAATGTTTTAAAAAATAATCACAAATAATTATAAACAATTACAAATAACCATAACATAATCATAACACATAAAAACAGCAAAAATATACACATTATAATCATAAAAATAACATTTTCACCCAAACGAAAGACATATATTATTTTCAAATATTGATTCCATTGAAAATCCATTTTTAATATAAATAGACCAATTAAAATAATTTTAAAAAAATAAATATTTTAATGAAATAAAATGGGAAAATAATTGTTATGGTGTCATGAAATATCATTGACATAGTATAAGATAAAATAGTATATTCCTCTTGAAAATTTTTCTAAGTATTCCATATGAAATATATAAATAGTGCCATTATCAAATACATCAAATGAAAGTAAAAAATGACCTAAAATATCGATTATAATTAATTAATTTCTATATAAATAAACCAATAATTTAATTTTAAGAATAATGACATAGAATAAAAAAATTAAAAAGAATCCATTAAAATATTTAAAATATGTTTTTAAGTCAAAATGACTCTTATCTCGAGACAGAAATGACTCATACATTATATATCATATTGAAAAATAATATTATGATAAATATTTAATTCATTTATAATCTTTTGAGATTAATCATTCCTATTTTTCCTTTTTATAATAAATTTCTTAATCAATTAAGTTGACATCGAACATTTTAAATATATTCAACTCAAATGTCCAAAATGAGTTTGATATAATGAATTTGATCAAATTGGAAACTATTTTATCACCTCAAGAATAATAAAAAAGAAATAATTATGTTTCTCATATTTCAAATTAACTTTTAAAACCATCTTTTAATTATTCATATAAAAAATGGACCTAGTTATTATCTTGTAGATATCTGGTTTTACATATAAATGTGTAATGATTCATTTTATCAATAATCATTATCAAAGTAAAGTCTGTAATATTTTATGATTCATGATAAACTATTATATCTTAAATAATGTTTCATTTCATTATTTAAACATATATATACTATCCACAAGATGTGGAAATGAAAACTGAATATCAACACTTCGTAGATAAGGAGATGTGCACATATACAAGAATGACATTAGCATTTTTCAATGAATGGAAATGTAAAAAATTAATGATAGCTTTGCTTTCAAAATATATTAAAATATATTGAATATTATATGTATAAATTTAATAAATCATCATAAACATCCATGAGAGGTGGTGATGGAAAACGAATTACATCAGTTCAGGATATAGTAGTCAACTATACCCACGAACGATGGTTTCAATTTTTATTTGATGGAAGTGGAGAAGTATAAACATTATAAAACTAACATAATAACATATAATTATATTAATTTTTTTTTATTTTTTCAATATTCAAAAATATTTTATTTATTTTGAATATTATATTAAATGAAAATTATTAACTATGAATTATTCCTCTTCTTTGAAAAATATCTTATGGTTAGAATGAAAAGAATTTATAGGATAGTTTATTGATCAATCAAAAAACTCTAGAACATGATTTATGATGTATGAATTGGATTTTTTTATGTATTGGATGAAAAAAGGATTTTAATGTGTGATAAAAAGAGGTGAGGTGGTGTATTTTTATATGTAATACTCGGGGAACTCATGGAAATACTTAAATATTAAATTAATATAAATTTAGTTTCCTATTTAAAAGAAAAAACGCATCATTAGTATATAGAATGTTAATGTTTTTATATAATATCAGAAATAAAAATTTTATAGCTTTATATTATTTTTTCATCCTTATATAGTTCTTGTAACCCCACTTAAAACTATTTTTAACTTACCTCAATATCAAGTTTTTTTACATTAAATAAATCTAGAATTTCACAATTAAAGCACAAGTGAAAAATATATGGATCATGGATGGTATTATAAACCATATAACATCCACATGGTTGATTATATGATTTTTAGGAATTTTAAATCATTTTATAAAATATTATAAGGGATAAGTTATCATTATTGACCTTATTAGAACAATTAATTTAATTATAATTTCAATAAAACATGATAGAAAATTAATCATAATATAATCCTTCCATGCATATATTATGTATTCATTTTTTTGTAAAAATATTCAAACATATTAAATCAGGTTAATTATTTGAATATTAATAATTTTAAAACCATTACATTTATATTTCTATGAATTTATTGAATATTATATCGTGTTTTGAAAAAAAAATTAATGTTATAATTAAATCACCATTAATTAATAACAAAATACCCTAATTAAAAAATTAATTAATATTTCAAATAATTATTTATAGAGATATTTAAGTATTTTATATACAATTCATGAAATATTATATATTTTAAATGCATTAGAGTGGAATTTTTTACTCTATAATTTTCTCAAATATTATAATGGAAAATTCTTGGATAAATGGAAGAAAATGTTCATTAGTTAGATTTATAAAAGATTATATATTATAAATACTCATCCAATGTAATAAATTAATGTTCTAGGGTAATTTTTAAGTCCTTACTATAATAATTTTATCCCTAATTATTGATTTACTCTTCCCAATGTGGAAAATATTTACAGATGTTACTATTAAAAATAATAAAAATTAAAAGGGATGCATTTATAATATTTATACCTTATAACAAACAATAATTATTTCATTTATCATGATTCATTTTATATATGTTTTATATTTCGTTTTTAAATTTAAACATAAAATTTTGATTAAAGAATACGCTTTTCATAAATATTACATTTATATATAGATTTTTTTTATTCCAATAACAATTATAAAATTCATTTTAAATTTCATAATTGGGTTATTTTCTATATGAATGGTCTAATTCATTAGTAAATCTAATAATATAAATATTTTTTATATGAAAACACATTGGAAAATATGAATTTATAAATAAAAACTATTTTTCAATATTTACAAACAAATAATTATTTTAGATAAATATCTACATTTCACCCTAAAATAAATTTGATAAGCCTATATCAAAAAATTATTAATTTTGAGGAACTAAAATTTATAATTTATTAGAAATTTAATTTTGATATTCATTTCCCGAATGTAACAAAACCTATTTTGTTAAGACCATTATTTTAAATAATAAAATGAAATTGTTAATAATTTTCTATTTAATTACTTTATTATTAATAAAACATATTTGATGAATATGACTGTATATATATATATCTAAAACTCTATCAAATCCTATTGATTCCCTCCAATGTAATAGTTTTGTTATAAGTTTTTTTAAATAAATATATTTTTATAGTACCTCCCAAGTCAATTATATCCCAGGGTAGAGAGTTAAGAAATCTATTAAATGAAATAATATTTTAAAAAATGTGGGGCGTAACACTATCTCCCCCCACACAATCTAAAACAAATTCATTCATAATTGCATCAAGAAATTGTAGTGAATGGTTTTTCATTTGAGAATACCCTATTTTTTGATCACACATCATAAAAACAAATAATTTAACACCCCATTGAATTTATTCAAAGAGAAATACAAAATTCAAGTGGAATAACACATAATATCATTTAATAATGGATAATATTTAAGGGATGTGACCATATTGACATGGAATAATATAATAAATTACAAAGAATGATATTATATGATATAGTTCATTGATGAGAATAAATTTAATTATGATTAAAATTTTAGTGATCACTAAAATATAAGATAATGTAATGTGAAAATTTCATCAATTCATCTAAAATAAACCTAATATGATAAATATTTTTTTTCAAAATTCATTTTCATAGAGTTGAAGAATTCATTAACTATATATACGGTGAAAATAAGGTAATATAATCAATTAAAAAGTTTGATTTAATCCATTAATCAATATTCACTAAAAATATCATTATTTTTAACAAATGTTTAGTTTCAAGATGAATTTTTTGAGGCTGTAGAACTAAATTTGAATTCTAATATATGTCCTAATCCAAAAAGGGTATTTTTCTATTTATCCAATATTTTGATATTAAACCAAAACAATAAGGTCAATATATGATATTATACTACCAATAATGATTTTTCATTCAAATGTAGTTATATGATATTAATCAAAGACACCTCAACAACAATTCCCCTAATTCATCTAAACATAAAATTTCACAAAAATATTATATTCCATGTTTAAAATCGAAAAAGGAAATATATTGGATCATATGGTCTTTTAATATTATTCTATATTTAATAACCCATCATCATTATAAAATAATAAAGCATTAACAAAAAATTGTATATTCACTTATCAAGAAATATCTATGCTATTAAAATGAATAAAATAAAAACATGGATGACTGTGAAGAACATTATAATCAGATATGCTTCAAAAATCTAATTCACATTTTATTCCTCATATTTTTTTTAAAAGGTTTGGGTCGAAGCCTCATTTTATTATTAAATCAAATCAAATTACTCTTATAACTGGGTAGAAGGAGGACCATTACATAGCCCAAAGTCCTAGTGGGCATGTATCCCATTACAAAGCCTGTAGGCCCATTTTTTTGGCCCAATTACCATTCTGTGAAATGTAACCGAACTGCTACAGTACCCGCACAGTAGCACCACTGCTATAGTGCCCTGCCACCGCTAATATTTTTATGTTTACCTTAATAATATAATGTTCCCCAGTAATAAACAATTAATGAAATCATTTACAAAACACTTTTTAATCCCAATGATTTATATACAATAATACATATATCGCCAAATTGTAATAACCAATATTTTCTTGAACATGAAAGATAATATAAACCCTAAATTTTATCCTTACGTATAATCATATTCCAATAATATAAAATGTATTTTTTCCTAAAATAAATCTTTCACATGTTATACATGAGGGTTACATATACCTTAAACACCTATCAAAACTAAATAAATTTCTATAAATGTATTATAAATACATTAATCCTCAAATGAGGTATATATGCCATTATATTATGATGACAGTTGTATTTATAAACTGATTATATAGTAAATAACTCTTAACTTGATATAACCTGACAAAACCAAGATCTCTAATTTTATCCAAACTATTCGTTGAAAACCATCATTAGAGATTTTCCATAATCATTAATAAAATCATGTGTTTTTAGACCATAATTCACTTTGTTGAAATCCCACATATCATTTTGATTTAGTGTTTTACAAAATAACTTCATAAGAATTATATTAAAAACCATATATTACAAATTGTTATATTATATTGAATATCCATTTTATTAAAAAATAGGATACATAAAATTAACTAATGTTTCAATAAAAAATGTGTTTTTTAATAGGGAATCCCCATAGTAGGATTTTAGACCATTTTTTATTTCAGAATAATTATTTGGAATCGTTAAAACATTTTTAAATATAGGGTTATTATAAAAATTCCTTTAACGGATATAAAAGAAATATAACCCATTCGTGCATGAATACATAAAAAATAATAATTTTTCAAAATATATTTTCTTTGAATATTATCTTGTGGTTTATCAAGAAAAAACCAACTCTACCAAAATATTGTCATATATAATTTCATAATAATCATAAATGATAAATTAAAATCTTAATGTTCTCATAAAAATAAAAAATATATAAAAATATTTTAGTATAGTTACAGTTTTCACCCTTATGAAATATTATTTAAATTTATTTATACGTAAGCTCATTTCAAAACCATGGGAAATAATTATATTTACTTTAAAACCCATGGAAATAACTGAAAATTTATTTTGGAAACATAAGAAACCACATGAGTATAAATAATAAAATTACTTTTTAACTTTTATTAAGAATATGTTCAACGTCTAATATAATTTGTATACAATGAATTAGACGAAAATAATAGACTCACCCATCTATAGTTTTTGATTGAACCATTATCCATTTTTTATAAAAAACCTCATATTTTTCTTATAATTGAACCATCCATCACCATATATAATTACTAAGAACCAAAACATTATCATAACACATAAAATAAAATTATTTTTAATATTACATTTTTAAAAATATTCTTTTCCACAAAAATAAATAAATTTATGATATTGAAATATGCATTCAATTTAAAATCATTATTGAAAAATACTCAGAAGAGTGTAAAAGAGGGATATTAAAGGATGAAAATATGAATTATTATAATAGAATCTATTTACAAGTTAATGGTAAATAGGGTTGGAAATCTCTTTAAGGTTTATACATTAAAATAGATCATTCCATTTACACATTAGTGAAAATATTACCTAAAAAATTAATTAATTTATTACTATTTAATTCATTTGAATTAATATCCTCTGTGAAATAAAATATAAGTTATAATTATAATATTTCATTAAAAATAAACAAATTAAATAATTTTAATAATATGGAAATCGATGTAAATTATTTATAATATAACCCAATAATTTATTTAAAATGAGAATTTTGATGTAATAAGTCCCCTACCACAATGATGAATTGTTCGATGAATTTTGAATAATCTTATATAATAAATTTATGATAATTATATAACTTCCTCAAAAACATATTCAATATTATCATTCCTTTTATTTACATGCTTTATTAAATTATATAATCAATTAACTTGTTGTAAGACATTTTATGATATTCAAACTATATCACCAAAATGAAATCAGTATAATGAATATGATCAAACAGATTACTATTTAATCCCATAAAGAATAATAATCATCAAATAATTACTAATTTTTTTTTGTTTTAATAATTTTTATAATCCCAATTATGAAATATTGAAAATAAAAAAAATTAATATTTGAAAATCATGTTGATGGTATGCCAGATGTTCGCATGAGGATCATTTCCTTTTATGAAATATCATTATTGAAAGAAGAAGCATATTGTTTAGTTTCATTTAAAATTTATATTAATATCAAAAATAAAATATAATTTCTTCTATAAAAAAATATATATTAGCATCAGGTTTTATGGAAAATACTATACACGTCTCTCGATAGAGGTGGTATTACACACATATGCACAGAAAACATTTTCAATTTTCAATGACTGGAAAGGCTATAAAATAGATGATATTTTAATTTTAAAAAAAATTATAAATATGTAACTAATATCATATATATATATATATATGTGTATTTTATTCTTCATAATAATCATTCATATGAGGTAGTGATGTAAAATAAATTAATTCAATTCATGGGGTGGTAGTCCACTTTTTGCACAAGTGATAGATTTTCATCCAATTTTATATATGAGTAGATGAATATTGGTTATATACTTGACATAAAATCTAATAATTTTATTCAATATACATTTTTAATTTCATGTGGTTGAATATTATATTAATGAGGAAGAAAAAACAAAACAAAAATTATTGATCAAGAACAATACCTCTTCTTCGAACAAACTCTAAATATTTTAAGCAAAAGACGATATATGGTATTTTTATTATCAAACCATGTCCTCTAGTACAGGGGAAGGGATATAAGTAATGATACTATTCCTGTATTGGATGATCCAAAAGGCTTTTTATGTGTGATGAAAAGTGGAGAGAGGGAACCTTTTTATACATGAGTGTGGAGGCACCCTTTGAATTACATAAAACATTAAATTAATACAAACTCATTTTCATGGAAAAAAGGATATAGATTGACTTAATTGAAAAATTATATGATTACAAACCGAAATCTTGTCATTCAAAAAAATCGGAAATTTTTAGATAAAAATTTCACACTTATTGATTTTTTTATTCCCCCATTAACATTTTAACACATAACACGATGTCCAAATTTTATTCAAAAAATGTCGTTCTGAAATTTGTTATAAAATTGATTTCTATAAATACAAATGATATAAATTATATGTAATGCCTTGGAATTTCCATAAATTATTCTTAAAAATTAAGGGAATTATTTCCAGGCCAGTCTTTAACACGGCGTGCAGTTCTGAGGCCCGGTGAGCCTGGAATAAATGTTTGAATTTAATTAAATAATTAAATAATGTGCACATGAGGTTTTCCTGAAAAAGTGGGATATCTCCCGAACGGGTTCTTGGATCAGAAATATGAGGGCACAGTTGCGTTTAGAACAGTGATTTTACCTTAGGCGAGGCCTAACATCGGCCGACACAGGACGACGGTGAAATCATGTTTTTAGACGTAAGAGTAATAAAATATTTAAATAAAAATATTTTATTCTGCAGTGAAATCTTTTAAATCAGCTGCAATGGATATCTCTTATCCTTTATAAATAAAGGCATGTTCATGGGTCCAGGGTTACAAACCTCATAACCCTGAAACCCTTGCTGGCTCTGGAAAACTCTGGAAAAAACCTCTCAACCTGGAAACGGTGTTCTTGATGAGCTTTGCCGGCGATGACGACATGGCGACCAGATCTTCACCAACAAAAGCCGCGAATCCAGGTAGGTTGTTTGATCTCCTTGTGAAATCCTTCCCGTTCTTGATTCCTACGACCAACACGGACCAATCCAAGAACTTATTAGCCCGTAGATCGATCGTATTTGCAGGATGGGCTTTTGCAGGGATTTTTGGGATTTTGATTCTTGAGTTATTTTGGTTCATTAATCTTCTAATGGTGACGAACCAAGATCAACACGGTCATCGATCGAGGTTATCCCCTCTCAATTTTTGGTTCCTTTCTTCCCTGATTTCTTGCATTCTTCGTGCGTGTTCTACGCGTTCTTCATAGGGATATGAACGACAGATTGTTGCGCATCCATTGTGAGACGCAGAAATCCCAAATTTAAGATCTGGATTCGGTAGAACCCTACGGAGGTGCGGCTGCGGTGGCGACAGATGGATTGAAGCGGATCAGAAGATATCGTTCTTCAAATGATTTCCACACGAATGGCCAAAATGGGATTTTCGAGCCGATCGAAGTCCAGAAACCCACAAATTCAGCATCACAACGACGAAGAGACCCATGATCTTGAGTTTCACGGCAAACGGACCAGAGAAACGCAATCCTGAGAATCGACCGAGGCACGAGGAAGAAGACGATGCTTCTAGAAATTTCCCGACTACACGGCGTGTGTTCATCGGCGGACAACCTGGCGTGTATTCCGAGAGTACACTGACATGGGTTGGGTACACGGCCAAGGACACGGCGTGTACACCCCTCCCCAGCTAGACCCAGCTAGATACATGGGATACCCCATGTGCTGGTACACTGGCAAGAGACACAGACACAAACATAGACCGTGTATGGGCACCTAGCCAGTATACACGGAGCAAGCCCCAAGTGCTCGGACATGGCCTGTGATTCTTTTACACGTCATGTAGTTACTTTCTATCCGACAAGACGAATGACATGGGACGTTTACATGGGTAGCACCTGGAGTCAAGCAACACTGCGTGTGTTTCTTCTACACGCCGTGTAGTTGAGTTTTACATAGCTTGAAGGGATGACATGGGCCGTTTACACTGACAGTACCCAAGGTCATGGAACATGGTGTGTAACCATACTAAACGCCATGTAACCAATTATTCATGACTTGAGCCAGTTTCCTTCTGTGACATGGACTGCTTTCCTTAGGGTTTGTCCCCTTGGTCTTTCTCCTAAAGGATCCTGGTATCATTTCTTATTTATAGGATTATGATCCCTTCAGAAGGACTTCCTAAATAGAGTTGGTGGAATCCCTTCTGTGAGACCCAGAGTCAGATCCTCTATTCATTCCTGTAACCCTAGGTAGAGTCCTTGGTATCTACGTGACCAACTTTACCCAGGCACCGATCCTCTTCTTAGCAGATTAGCTCAGACTGAGTTTTCGGAATCACCCCATGACTTGGTTGTGATCCTCATCTGAGCATCATGTTCTCAAAGTACTTATGAAGTGTGGTCTCTTAGAATGAGTACTTCATATCTCTCTCTCTTCAGACCTAGGATTGTCTTCTCCCGATTACATGCTTAGTGGAATCTTCGAGCTGGATCTAATGTTGGTTTCACAATGGTCATTGTTTATGAGTATATCTGGATATTCTTGTTATATGTTCCATAAACATATAATGTGTAGGGATGAATGTACCTTTATTTTCTGGTATTTCCCTTGTTGTTTTTCATTAGTGGTTTTGGGGTGCCCTACATGGTATTGTTATACTCACACCTGCATGGGCTTTTCCCACACGTGTCATGTCTTGGGTAGACGAGCGAGCCTTTGATAGGATTCTAGGAGGACCAGGACCGGATGGTACTTAGTGAGATCAGACAGGCCGAAGTGTGTTCCTACGACTATAGACTGCAGTCCCAACACCTTTCTTTATAGGTTGGACTTTGTTACAGACTCTTTTTTGGTGGGCTTGTACTTTTGGCCCAGGGTTTTACTTTATTTTAATTACTTTCCTTTTGTACTCTGTTGGTTGGGTTTTAGGGTATGCATGCATCTTTTCCTTTTAGTAGTTTTTACTTTTCAGATTTGTGGGCTTGGAGATGTGTGTGCCTTCTTACATGTTTATAGGCAATGCCTCTTATGTTAGTAGCATACCTACTCAATGCTAGTCACCAGCTCCTGGGCTATTGGAGGCGGGATTGGGGAGTTGCGGCTCGGGCACCACTTGGACGGGTCATGAAAAAGTGCTATCAGAGGTGGTCAGTTCTACCTTAGGACTGAGAGTCTGTGAGTTGGTTTGGGGCAATAGTGTTAAGTGTTTTGAGTTCGGCTTTCAGGCTAGGGACCCCAGTGTTGGTGCCGGCGGCTGACGTATCCATACACCAGGACTCTGATAACTTTATTTTCCACATGGAGCATGAGAACACTAGTTGGAGTAGAAAATAATGGTACATGCATCATATAGGAATTTTTTGTGGTTTCCATGTCCTTCTTGAGTCATCTATCCAGATAAACTCACTGACTGAGATACATCTTGTTTCATCACAGGATTCCTTCGCAATGCGCACCCTCTAGGATCCAGCAGCTTGTTCTCGAGGATTACCCCCTTAGTAATGAAGCTTCGATTCAGGGATAGATCCCACAGTTTTACCATCGGGTGTTGTCCCAGTTATCCCCTTACCTGTGGAGTAGTGTTTAGTGCCTGCTATACCAGTGGAGGAGGAACGCAGGCTGAGCGCACTCCAGGAGTTTCAGAGACAGAGACCCCTCAGGTTTTGAGGTGAGCCTGACCCTCAGGTAGCATAGGACTAGCTTGAGGTAGTGACCAGAGTCTTCCATTTGGTTAGGACACCAGCAGACCAGATGGTGATCATGGCAGCGAGCCCTCTACAGGGCTCGGCAGGGCGATGGTGGAGTTTGGTTATTCAGACTTACGACGAGGATACTCTTGCATGGTCAGAGTTTGAGAATCTCTTTAGAGAGTAGTTTTCACTGGTTACCCTGAGAGCAGTACGTATACATGAGCTTCTTCAGCTCTAGTAGTGAACCATGATGGTGGCTGTCTATTCATCGAGGTTTACCGACCTCTCACGGTACTCGATGGATATGTTCATAGATCAATACTTCAGAGCTCAGACTTTTGAGCGGGGCTTGTGCAAAGATATCTGAGCTAGCATCATCCCTTTAAGAATTCCTACTTATGCTGGGCTGCTCGAGCGGGATTTTTTGGTCAAGTGCTTCTTAGCAGAGCAGAGACAACCGGCTGTTATCAGTAGCGGGTGAGCTGGAGCAGATACCTCAGCAGCAGGAAGCCGACGCCAGGGACCCAGGCATGGGAGACATTTTTTATAGGAGATCCAAGGTTAGGGTATATGCCATACAGGGTTCGTAGGGCACATCCAGCCATCCCTGAGAGAGGCGATGCTACTCATGTGATGGCAGGGTACATCTTGCTCGATATTGGTCGATCCACTGTACTAATGACATGGGATCAATGGATAGACCACAGAGGAAGAGGAAACATTTGGAGCAGATAGATCCGTGAGGGCGGCAAACGTGGTAGGGGAGTTGGGAGAGTAGTTGGAGGTGGTTGGGATTTTGACCTTTTACCATCACCACCCCTAGGAGGTCCACCCTAGGCTCAGGGAGTTGGTGGACAGAGGTAGGGAGAGCTACATGCGACAGAGGATTATGATCCAAGTACTCCCGGAATGATTAGAGGTACAATCTGGGTCTTTTCTACTTTGGCTGCCGTAATAAAAGACGCAGTTTCTAGTCATTCCTTTCTATATGCTTATCTTGTTCAACACCTTGAGATTCCAGTTGAGTCGTTGACTCGACACATACGCTTAGAATCACCGACTGGAGAAAATTCAGAGATCACACACCTTTGCAGACAATGTGACCTGATCCTTAGAGGTTAAAGTATCAGTTGGAACCTCTTTGTGGTAGTGTCAATGCCTTACGATGTCATTCTTGGTATGGATTGGGTATGCATAGTTGATGCCCAGATTGATTGTTTTAGGCGAAGGGTGCAGTGTGTCCGCAGTGATGGAACAATGTTCTCATTTGTCGGTGAAAGAGAGACCCATACATCGTAGGATGGACTCATTCATAGGAGGGCACATCCGATTTCACATCAGTTGGGTAGCCTAGCCCTTGGCACATCAGATGTTATGAGATTCCAGTTTCCAGCAGTAGTGGCTGAGTACGAGGACATCTTTCCGGTGGATGTCCCTGGAATACCTCCTTGTCGAGAGATAGATTTTTCCATTGAGTTGCAACCTGGGATGACACTGATATCAGCATCATCTTATTAGATGGATAATACAGAGCTTCGTGAGCTGAGGGTGCAGCTGGAAGATTTGCAGAAAAAGGGGTTTGTGAGACCCATCGTTTCGCCCTGGGCGGGCCCAGTGCTTTTTTCCAGGAAGGAAGAAGGGATATTGAGGCTATGTGTGGATTACCGGCACATCAATCAGGTAACCATGACGAACCGGTATCCACTACCGAGGATCGATGACCTCTTCGACCAGTTGAGAGAGGCATGATGGTTCTCGAAGGTTGATATACGATCATAATATCACCAGTTGCAAGTACGGTATGAATATGTAAGGACCACAACTTTCAGATGTCGCTACGGTCACTATGAGTACTTGGTGATGCCCTTTGGTGTGACGAACGCCCCAGTAGTGTTCATGGGACTCATGAACCGGATCTTTCAGCCCTATCTGGATAGGTTCGTAGTGGTCTTCATCGATGATATCCTTGTGTACTCTACGTCTGAGGAGGAGCAAGCGGGACACCTAAGGATGGTTCTAGACATAATTCGAGATCACCAGTTGTATGGGAAACTCTTGATGTTCCAGTTCTTGATATAGGAGACCACTTTCTGGGACACATTATCTCAGTAGACGGTATAGTAGTGGACCTATTCAAGTTAGAGGTAGTGTTAGCATGGAAAATACCTTGGAGTGTGATGGAGGTGAAGAGTTTCCTTGGGTAAGAAGGCTACCATCAACGATTCATTCTTTATTTCTCCAGGATTTCAGCACCCATGACAACTTTGACCCAAAAAGGGAAGCCTTTCGTGTGGACCGAGAGATGCCAGGAACCAGGCTTGGTTGTGTCCTGATGCAGAGGCAATCAGTGATTTCCTATGGCTCAAGTCAGTTAAGGCCACATGAGCAGAACTACGTAACCCGTGATCTTGAGTTTGCAGTGGTAGTCTTCGCATTGAAGATGTGGTGGAACTACCTTATGGGAGAGTGGTTTACCATATACTCTAATCACAAGAGTCTCAGATATATCTTTTCTCAGAAGGATCTGAATTTGAGAAAAATATGATGGCTTGAGTTCCTCCAGGATTACGACTTTGAGATCGTTTACACACAAGGGAAGGGGAACGTTATGGAAGATTCTCTCAGCAAGAAATCTAGTTCGCAGTTGCTCGAGGAGGTGACAAGGCATTTATCCTCCTTACAGTTATCCTTCATGGATAGAGATGAGGGAGATTACCTTTATTCGATGGTTGTTACCCCTCCACTCTTTCAGCTAGTCATAGAAGCACAGTTCGAGGATGCTAGCTGTGAGACTCTACGTGCTCAGATATCTGCCAGTGATGCTGCCGATGGATATTCAATAGGTTGGGAGCACGTTTTTCTTTTCATAGGGAGTACAGTAGTACCAGTGATGTTACGAGAGGATGTTATTAGGTAGTTCCATATATCTCCTTTGTCAGTGCATCTAGGCGTGGAAAAGATGTATCAGGACCACTGACGTCAGTTCTAGTGGCCAGGAATGAAGAAGAGTGTGGTAGAGTTTGTTTCTCAGTGTCTTACTTGTCAGCAAGTAAAGGCTGAGCACCAGGTGCCAGCAGGTTTGAATCAGCCCCTTGAGGTGCCAGAGTGGAAGTGGGACGGGATATTGAAGGACTTTGTGACTGTTTTACCACATACGTCCAGGGACACAGTGCCATTTGGGTGATCGCTGATTGACTCACCAAGTCGAACCACTTCTTAGCTATACGGGAGGAAAGTTAAGTAGAGAGTTTGGTACACCTCTACATGCAAAAGATAGTTTGACTTCATGGAGTTCCATCAACAGTCGTCTCAGATCATGATGCTCGTTTCACAACCCAGCTGTGGAAGGGATTGCAGGAAGCTTTTGGGACTTAGTTACGCTTGAGCACAGCGTTTCATCCTCAGGCTGATGGTCAGACGAAGTGGACCATCCAGGTTCTAGAGAATATGCTATGATCTTGCATACTTGACTTCGGTCGTAGCTAAGAGGATCACCTACCACTAGTGGAATTTTCTTATAACAACAGTTATCATTCTACTATTGGTATGGAATCATGTGAGGCTCTGTACGGGTGACCCTGCAGATCACCACTTTTCCAGACTCACCCAGGAGAGTTAGAACTCATGGTCTCAGAGTGGTGAGAGCTACTGCAGAGAAGGTGCAGGTCATTCATGAGTGGATAAAGACTGTACAGAGTTGGAAGAAGTCTTATGCCGACCGGAGATGGAGGCCCTTGGAGTTCGAGGAAGGAGACCATGTGTTCCTCCGGGTCTCACCTCGATGGGGATTGTCGAGGTTTGGCTGAAGTGGCAAGCTATATCCAAGGTTCATCGACCTTTTTTAGATTCTGATTATAGTTAGCGAGGTGGAGTATCACTTGGTTATACCTCCTCAAATGAACCGGGTACACATTGCCTTCCATGTGTCACAAATACAGAGGTACGTGCATGATCCATCGTACATCATCGATTGGGGTGAACTGGACATCGATGATGTAGTGACCTTTGCTGAGTACCTAGTGGAGGTCAAGGATCGGCATGAGAAGATCCTTTGTGGGTGAGCTATTCCCTTGGTGCGTGTCTGGTGGAAGCACAGGAATCTCCAGGAGAGCACGTGGGAGTGGGAGGCCCAGATTCATGTGCAGTACCCACATCTTTTTGAGTAGCCTTTGTTTTGGATTTTCGGGGATGTAAAATCCCTAATATGGGTGTGATGTAATGTCTTGTATTTTCCATACTTTAATCTTAAAAATAAAGGAAATTATTTTGAGACTAGTCTTCAAGATGGCGTGTAGTTCTATGGCCCGGTGAGCCCGGAAAAAGTTTGGAATTTAATTAAATAATTAAATAACACACGCATGAGGTTTTCCTAAAAATTGGTATATCTCCTAAATGGGTGATCAGATCAAAAATCTGAGGGCACCGTTGCATTCAAAAGATCGATTTTACCATAGGCGGGGCCTAACATCAGCCGATGCAGGTCAGCGGTGAAATCTAATTTTTGGACGTAAGAGAAATAAATATTTTAAATAAAAATATTTTATTCTGCATCGAAATCTTTTAAATTAGCTACAACAGATATCTCTTATCCTTTTTAAATAAAGTTCTGCATTGGAAAGCTCTGGAGAAAACCTCCCAATGTGGAAACAGTGTTCTTGAAGAGCTTCACCGGAGACGATGACGCGACGACTAGATATTCACCAACAAACACAGTGAATCCAGGTTGGTGTTTGACCTCCTTGTGAATTATTTCCCATTCATGATTCCTATGATGAATGCGGACTAATCCAAAAACAGATTAGCTCACAGATCAATCGTATTTGCGGGATGGGATTTTGCTGGGATTTGGGGATTTTGATTCTTGAGTTATTTTGGTTCATTAATCTTCTAATGGTGATGAACCATGATCGAAATGAACATCGATCATGGTTCGTCCCTCTCGATTTGTGGTGGATTTTTTCCCCGATTTCTCGCATTCTTAATTTGCGTTCTATGCATTCTTCACGGGGATATGAACGACAGGTCATTGTGCATCCGTTGTGTGATGCAATGATCCCAAATTGAAGATCTGGCATCGGTACAACCCTACGGAGGTGCGTCTGTGGTGGAGACGGATGGATTGAAGTGTATTGGAAGATATCTTTCATCGAACTATTTCCTCACAGATGGACGGAATTTGATTTTGGAGCCGATCAAAGGCCGGAAAACCACGGATTCAGCATCACGACAACGAAGAGACCCATGATATTGAGTTTCGCAGCAAATGGACATGAGAAACAAAATCTGGAGAATCGGCCGAGGCTTGAGGAGGAAGACGACGCTTATGGAAATTTCCCGACTACACAACGTGTAGTATGGGCTATATGGTGTGTGTTCATCGGTGGACCACCTGGCGTGTACTCCGGGAGTACACAGACACAGGTTTGGTTCACGGACATTGCCACAGGCTGTACACCCCTCCTCATCCAGACCCGGCCAGATACACGGGATACTCGTGTGCTGGTACACGGGCAGGTGACACAGACACGGACAGAGATCGTGTACGGGCACATGGCTAGCGTACATGGATTGAGCCCCAGGTGCTCGAACATGGCGTGTGATTCTTCTACACGACATGTAGTTACATTCTATCTGACAAGCCAAATGACATGGGTCGTTTACATGGTAAGCACCCGGAGTCAAGGAACACGACATGTGTTTCTTCTACATGTCATGTAGTTGAGTTTTACATAGCTTCAACGGATGACATGGGCCGTTTACACGGGCAGTACCCGGGGTCAAGGAACACTCCTTGTAACCATATAACATGCTGTGTAACCAATTCTTCTTGGATTGAGCCAGTTTCCTTCTGTGACATGGACTGCTTTCCTTAGGGTTCGTCCCCTTGGCCTTTCTCTTGAATGTTCCTGATATCATTTCCTATATACAGGAGTGTGATCCCTTCAGCCGGAATTCCGGAATAGATTTGTTGGAATCCCCTCTATGAGACTAAGAGATAAATCCCTTATTCATTCCTGTAACCCTAGGTAGAGTTCATGGTATCGATGTGACCAACTTTACCTCGACGCTTATCCTCTTCTTAGTGGATTAGCTCAAGATGAGTTGTTGGAATCACCCAATGACTTGTTTTTTATCCTCATCTGAGCATCATGTTCTCAAAGTACTTATGGAGTGTGTTCTCCCAGAACGAGCACATCATATCTATCTCTCTTCAGACATAGGAGTGTGTTCTCTGGGTTACATGCTTAGTGGAATCTTCGAGTTGGATCTAGTGGTGGTATCATAATGGTCATTGTGTATGAGTATATATGGATATTCTTGTCATATGTTCCATAAATATATATTGTGTATAGACGACTATACCTTTCTTTTGTGGTATTTCCCTTGTTGTTTTTACTTATTGGTTTCGGCGTGTCCTACTGGGTATTGTTAAAATCACCCCTGCACGGGCTTTTCCCACACGTGTCATGTCTTGTGCAGATGAGAGAGCCTTTGACAAGATTCTAGGGGGACCAGGACCGGATGGTACTCAGTGAGATCAGACAGAAAGAGGTGTGTTCCTACAACTACAGACTTCAGTCCCATCAACTTTCTTTACTGGTTGGACTTTATTACAGACTCTTTTTTTGGTGGAATTATACTTTTGGCCCAGGGTTTTACTTTATTATACTTTACTTTATTATCACACTCTATTGGTTGGGTTTTAGTGTATTCATGCATATTTTCCTTTTAGTAGTTTTTACTTTTTAGCTTCGTGGGCTAGGAGATGTGTGTGCGTGCGTACAGGTTTATAGGCAATGCCTCCCATGTTAGTAGCATTCCTACTTAGTGCTAGTCACCTGCCCCTGGCCTATTGGAGGCGTGTTGGGAGAGTTGCATCTCGGGCCCCACTGGGATGGGTCATGACATTATCCACCATAACTCATTCAAATTATTTAATATAACAATTATTTTTAGAATTTTAAATCTGCTACTAATAATTTTTTTATTTTAAATTATCATTACACAATTTTGGAACAAATAAATTAATTTTAATCTGAATGAAAGATGAAGACAAATATATTCATATAATAACTTTGAAAAAATATTTATAATATTATTTTAATATAAAATAATTAGTGAAAAATAGTACTATGTTCAATTTATATTACTTTAAATAATTTTAAAAACAAATTTTTTCAATTAATTGAATTAATATAGTGTCAGTGTTGCATATGAATTTCAGAATATTTTTACACCATTACAAATTAAATATAAATAACATCATATTATATATTTAATATTATAAAATATTTGACTAAATATTTTTTATACCTTTCATAAAAAGTACATTTATTATAAGCTAGATAGTTACATTTTTCACAATATCATTACAAAAACAATATTTGTTCAAATTCCAATACAAATGAAAAAATTAAAAAATTAATTTTTTAGAAAATATTGATGAATTATAATCATGACTAAAATAAGTTTTATAATTATGTAAATTTATTTTTCCTCATCAAAAAATTGTTAACCTTAATTTTCTAATATACCATTTCAAAGGCGATAGTAATTTTCAATGCATACAATTCACAATGATTGAAATTGAAATTAATATATTAAAAACAATTTAACTCAAAATAAAATATATGAAATCTATTAATTAGTATTAAATTTTTAATATTAGAATACATTAAATTAAAATTAATTCAATAAAACGTGATATAAATGTTTTTTTTCATAAAAATACATTCTTAGTATAAAAACGTTTTTATATTAAATTTTTGTCTAAAAAATTAGAAATATAAATTTGGGTTATTTTTAATAAAAATACACCAAATAATTTTTATAACTGCTATATAATATTCTTTTATATTACAAATACATAAAATCAAATTACAGTTCTTAATAAAAATTAGTATTTTTCACTATTAATTGAAGAGCCTATCATTTCAAAAAAATACAAAAGTTTCAACCTAACATAGTTTCAATACACTAATATAAAAAATGATATATTTTTTTTATAATAAAAAATATATTATATATAAAATCAGTTATAATATTCAAGCATTGAAAGAAAATGAAATCCATTTTTATCAATATGTATATTTTAACAATAACATGCCTTTACTAAAAAGATACTAATTATTTCATAATAATTAATCAATTTTTATTAAGTGACTTATATATATATTTCAAAAAATGTTCAATCATATTCATACACTCTAATTCAATTGTTTGGTTATAATTTTCGTATTTAAAATGTTATATATTTATAGAAAATCTCGAATCACATAAACCTCAGTGTTGAGTGTTAGGTGTTATATTGACCATATTATACATTTAGAAATATTGAATATTAAATTATGTTAACCCATCTACACAGAAATATGATTTACAATACAATCATAGCTAATTTACAAAATAAAATATGGTTGACAAAGATGTTATTACATAAATGTTCGGGTTATGAGGATGATTAAGAAAATATGATTTAATCTCTATCACGTAATAACTGAGGGAAGACCAAACAGAAATTTATCCAAATAACTAGACTGTATTTTATATATGGTAAATGATTGAATAGTGTAACTAATTATTGATAAAAAACAAAAAACAATTTGGAAATGGTGAATTATAAAATAGGCCTTCTTAATATATTACTAATATCTTAATATTTTATTTTTTAGGAACATATAAATTATAAAATATAATATGTAATCATAAATACTAAATAAAATGATAGAATTATAAAACAAAAATTTTCATGAGAATATGGGTCATCTTAAAGAAGGACAACATCTAAAGTGAGAACTAAAAATGATGTTGTGTTAGGATCATCGATCAACCACACATGAACAGACAGTGGTCTGTTTTTATATTATTAAACCCACATCATTATAACTATAATGTTTTCAAAGGACAAAATATCCTTATCTTGTTGATAATGTTTGGATTTATAAATAAATAATTTTAGTGGTATGAAATTTTCCACCCACATTAATCTTTATAGTAATATACTTTTTGAAAATCATAATATCATTTAATTATAATAATTTAATTTGATTTATGAAATGATTTGGTACTCTAAAATTAGTACTAAAATTATTCAGAATATTGATATCACATGTTATTTCACAATTTCATATTATATAAATGTAAGGATGATTGTGAACACTTTTAGAAGTATATTTTATATCGTACGTCATGATACCAAGTAATGAATGACATTTGGCTCAAATTGATTGAAAAAATTCAAATGATTGGATAATCATGTTCTGAGTAAACATTAATTTTATTGAGTTTATATGGAAGATTTATATTCCCAAATTATCTCTTGATATATGAAAAAACTATATATATATATATATACTCAATATAAGGTCTAGATTGAAATTATCAGGATGAAATTTTTTAGGGGGAAGAGAAGGTCAAATCGCCTAATTTTACTATATCATTTTACATAAATTAAATATTATGTTGATTTAATTACAAAAAACAACACTAGGAAAAAATTACAATATTATAATTTAAAATTTAATAAATAAATTTTATATTATAATATAGTTTATAAATTACCTGGTATTAAATGATGTATCCATATTTTGATATCTATAATGGATAGAAATAACATTGGACATTTTAATTCTCCCTTATATGGTTTAGTTATACCAGTTTGGAGAATAATTAGATTTACCAGGGTCTACTTTTGAAAAAAAGGTTGAAACCTAAAAATTATTATATAATAAAATCATATCAGATGTCTTATAAATATCATGGAAGTTTCCCAAGGGACATGAAAGCATAATAACCACAAAACACTACATCTAGATCCAACCGAATGATTTAATCTTATGTAGTGATCTAGAGGGGTCATGTACAAAATAATATGGATCATATAAATATGATTTTATAAATTTAATTATTTATTTATCACCTATATTTTAAATATGTACTTTTTAAAAAAAATCACTGCCTCTTTATTAATTCATTGAAAACATTCACAAGGTCATTTTATTTTAAATAAAATTATAAAATTTTATTTTGTTAGTTTTATTTAATGAAAATAAAAAAATTTATTTAATGATGAAATTATAATATATTTACTTTTCATATACTTAATATGACACCAATCTGATGAGAATTTTATTAGCTCTAACAATTAATGTATTTACAATTTTAAAAAGTTATTTTTTATGGAAATTAGTTTCCATTATATTTTATTTATTGTTATTTTAAAGATAGTTGTTAAACATAAAATTTTAAATGTGAAAAAATTAAACTCATCTTTTACATTCTAATAAAAATTTCATCATATATAATTGTTTTTGGATTTTTCTGCAATACATTATTTTTGGGTGAATAATGAAATATAATTTTTTATAATATGGTAACTTTTACGACATTGTCATAATATTAAAAAGAAATAAATTATTTCATTATATTTTCCAATTATATATATATATATATCTGATATAATAAATAATTTTAAAATATAATTTTTATTTATTATAAACCCATGTTTAATGTTTTATAGATAGAAGTTATATTTTACTATAAATACTTCATTAATCAACAATGTTAAATATTGTTTTCATTAGTTGTAGAAATTAAAGAAATAGATTTTATATTTTAGATGGAAATTTTCATATTATTTATTTTCATTAATTTTACTTTTATTATTAAAAATATGATCGCTAAGGTTAATGTTATGGAGTAGGATAATGGTGAAAGTTGTTTTGTTCCATGAACAATATTATTAATGTTGTTTATTTATTATATGATAAATTAAATTTAAATATTTTATTTAAATATTATGATATTATTTTCACACATATATAAGAATAAACTACCGCTCTTTTAATTGGTCATTAATGTTATATATGTTTTATAAATCATAATCAAATAAATGAGATTTCTATTTGATTAATTTTTCTATTGATTATGTATTTTAATTTAAATTTAAATTTTCAAATTTTTAAAAAATTTAAATTTAATAAATTTAGATAAATTTAGTATAATAACAATGTAATTTTCTATTGGTGGAAATTTTATATTATTAAGAAAACAAAATAATGTTTCATAATAAATTTTTACAAATGTATAATAAAATATCATAAAGTGAAATATATTTTCCTAAAATAGATAAAACATTTATATAGAATATATAGAAGTTAATAGTGGAGTATTTATCAACCAACGACCCTCTATAATCAATTATTATCCATATTCTAAGGTATTTAACATTTAATAGTGTCCTTAAACCGTTGAGATGCAATGGGTATTAACAAAAATGTTATGTCTATCCACTTATAAATGAGGCCTCTCACCAATCCTTATAGACCATTCTATGTTTTCGTTAATTCATGAATATATAGATACATAACATCTCTTAAATGTATCATTCTCATTCAAAATTACCGAGTATCTATATGACAAAAAATCCCTTCATTTCTTAGAAGGCATTATAGATAATGTTCATGCTCTTGATGAGAGTTAATCATACTCCCCAAAAATTTATTATTAATATTATTATGAACCCCCAATATTATCTATATGTGAAATCATAATAAAATAAGTAATATTGATATTCACAATTTTTTCATAATAATTAAATACTATTATTCTACCACCCAAAAAAATAATTAGATAATTGATGACATCATCATGTGTTTGTATGGTCTACCGCCTCTACGAATAATGTGTTAGTATTTTTAATAAAATACCTAAATGTATGACTAAAAAGAATTATTTAATTAGAAACAAATTTCATACATGAATATTTTTCATAAATTATATAATATTTTATTTTTATACACATATTCTATAGTAAATAGAAGTATCATTTCTATACATATGGTTCACTATCTCAATGGAATGACTTATTTTTTCCTCATTACCAATTAACATGTATAAATTTATAAATTTAGATAAGTTATAATTATTATATTTATCACACTATTAATAATTTTTAATGATATCATTTTTCAATGAAAAACATATATTAATAATAAATGGATATATTAAATTTAACAACAATAAATGATAAAATCAACACACTATTATTAATTTGAGATAATGTTGAAAAGATAATGTGGTGTATATTTATTTCTTCATATCTTATTATAATTTATATATAATTATATAGTTTTTATTTTGAATATATTTTACAACACATTTGAACATTATAAATATATATATGATGTTTCAAAAAAAATAATTGAACCACATCAATAAACCAATTTTATAAAAACCAATATAGTTTATTAAAAAAACATGGTAATATATGGGCCATGAAATATATAATATAAATAAATAATATCCAAATGATGTTTTTAATATGCACAATTTTACTTCCAAGTCTGTTGGATGGATGTGAAGAATTTATCATGACTATGTTATAGTTTGTGGATCAATACTTAGTTTTATTGACATATGATTAGTGTTCACAAATTTTCTAGATTTTTTGTAGAGTATATTAATGACACTGATGTTATTTTTTCATTAATTTGAATATAATTATATTTTATAACAAAACATCTCTTGTTCATCCTTATATGGATTTTCAATTAAAAAAATATTATTTTGTAAGGTTTTTTGTTAAATCATACCCACTTTCATTCTGTTATCATGTCTCATAATAAAAATTATAATTATATTCATAGTATAATGTACAATAGAAATTTATGTTTAATAGAATCTTTTTATAAATAGAAATTTATATTCTTGATTCAACTATTAATCCTCAAGGAATTACTTCATGATAAAATTATGACATTATTGAAAACATTTCGCATTATCATTAACATTGATTTATATTAAATGATGAAATTTTCCCTTCCCATAAATGTTTTCCATTATATATTGACACCTTTTAATATTTTATCTATTTGGTGATTCATATATCCCATAACTTAATTTTATAATAATGTTTTGTTATCCTTTTATATGATCCTTTATTTCCACGATTTTTATTTTAAAACCTAATAAGTATTCTTCCAAACTAGCCATATTATTTCTCGGTAACATGCCCTATTTTTCATCCCTTTTCTACACTATTTTATTATAATATATTTAATCCATATTAAGTATATATATTCATTATATATACATAGAGTTTATTATTACATCATTTTATGAGGATACTATATGTTTTCTGTTTCCATAACAATTCCTTCTTTTATGTAACCAAATTTAATGAATATGCTGTAATTCTTATTTCATGTCAACTACCACTAACAAATAATTATGTTTAAAATGAATAAAGTTTTTAGAAACAAAAATATTTTCAGTAAATAAATCCTAGATTAATTAATTCATAATAGGAACATAATAAATTTATTTTCATAATAAATGCTCCTTCGGTTACAAAAAGAATCACATACAGGGTCCCTTTTTTATTCTTACACCTCCCCAATCCTTCATAATATTGTCTTTAAATTGGAACAAAATTTTTGAAACAATTTTTTATTTACTAAAATATGATAATAATAATTTATTTATTTCCTTCATATCTTTTCAATTTCTTTGGTATAAAATGATCTATTTATTGAGACATGATTATGAAAACCATCATTTTTATTGGTTTTATACATATGATTCACTTGTATGGTTTATTATCTTCTTATAAAACTAATATTCAAGTAAACATTGTGAAACTTGATAGTTTAGTCTAAGAGAACTCAAATTCATTTGGTAATGTATACATATCATGAGATACCATGTATTATATAAGGTATTTTTTGAAAAAAAAATTTATATTATTTTAGTGGAAATATTTATCTTATTCAAATGATGTAAAAATTTATGTTATTGATAATAATTTATTATTTTTATAACTTATGATACTTTTATATTTTTAATGTTTCAATTATTAACATATATTATTAATTAATCATTCATAATTTTTCTTTAGATATTACATGTCCTTCCATTATGATTTTATTTTAGATATTAATATTTCATTTTTATTTTCATTAGAAATTTTACACTTATCCTATTTTCTAATAATAATGTGATCTAATTATAGAATTCATGTTGATAAGCTTCCCCTTATAGATCATTTGAGCTAACCTTAACTTTTATTTTTGTTCCACATGTTATTAATGATACATATAGCTTGTGAGAAGTCTTTATGGGGTCCAAGAAGTGTTTGAATATAGATAAATGTTCACCCTATAAGGAAAACATTGTAATATATGACCATTGTATAAATTATCTTATAATTTATTATTTAATTAGACTAATATAATAAGGAATATTTGATATGGAGTATTTGAAATTGGCATGGAATCATTTGAGAGTGCAATTCAGAAATCAACAACATGACGAGGGGTGGAGCACAAAAACCACGCATAAAATACATTTTCATATTCACACACAATAGTAATATTTTAAAATTTTATCACACATCCCATAATTTCATCCAAATACAAACGAGTTTTGCATATTAAAACCTATAATTAGTATATACATTCTATTTTATGTTAAATTGTATCTTATAAATAATAGGTAATCAATTGATGATATTGAAAATGTTATGTGATTTATCTAAAACTATAATCATTGTGGGGACTATTTAGAGGGATCCAATCTATTTCCATAATAAAAAATTTATCCAAATGTATAATTATTAGATTTTTAAGAATCATATTAAAAAAATAATAGTCATATATGATTTATATAAAGGTATACAATCATAAAACTGATATATTTTATCTTCGATAATTTAGTATTTAATCATTGGGATTGTGATTTAATGCATTTTAATAATATAAACGATATGAAAGAGCTAGTATAACTAAAATCAAATGACCAATATATTTTCCTTAAGTAGAAGAAAAGTGTAAGATTATCTACATAGAAACCATGACCGGCTTTAGCTATTTTAAATCTTAATATATCCCTTTAAAAATTGGATTCTATCATTTTAATAATTGATGGACCCAATTAAGCCTTGTTTTAGTTCATTTGATATTACATACTTGAACACGTTACAACTCAAGTACAAAATAATATGTGGTGTAATTTGTAGGATATTAATCTATACTATTGTGTTTCTTAGACTCCTTATATATCATAAACATTTTTGTTATCAAGGAAATTATATTCCACACATAAAATAAATTCATATTACATTAAAAAATATCATAGGTTTTATCCCTTGTTTTCAACCGGTGGTAATATTAAATCAACCTGCTTATATGGTTTTTATAAGTTGAATTTAAAATAATATTCATTCAAATTTTTTATTTCCAAAAATAATAATAATATGGAGTGTCTCTAATTTCATTATCTTCATTGATAAATAATGAATAAAGTTCATCATATCTTTTACTACCTCTTATAAATAATAATATTTTAGGATTGAGATTTAATAAAGTTGTAAATAATGTTGGTCTATTCAATGTAATCTATAAAATTAATTATTTATAGACCTAAAAATTATATTATCTTAATCATTGTAATCTTCTATTGATGGATTATGTTGTGTGGATAAAAAAATATTAAATTTAAATGAAAAAACATCCATAAATATTGGATGTCAAAGTGTAAGTAGAATGTTAATTGAATTGAAATGGTTCAGAAATGAATTTTGTGAGAGGAAGTATAAGAAAATGAGAGGTAGAAAATTATTTTAATTGTGGTATGGGTGATTGGACCATATTAAATTGATTTTAATACCACTATCATTTCATTTAATTAATCATAATTGTATGAGGATTTGTGAAAAACATTGTAATATCTCACTTTCATTATATTAAAAACATCAACAAAGTAATCTACTTTGATTTTTTATTTCCAATTGAACTCATCATGAAGATGATTCATCAGGGAGAAGATCATTTTATAACTATTTCTAGTTAATATATAAGTCTTAGTCCCCATAGAATGAGAAATACAACTTTTCTCATGTCAATACGTGGATTATAGTGAAAAAAATCTTGAATAATAGTAATTGAGAACTATAGATGAATAAGAATAATCAATTATTATTAAATTAGTATATGAATACAAAATGAATATTTTTACCCATGATAACTACCACCACCCCCCTTTATTAACTAATTTATTACAAATGATATATATATATATATATATTTAAACAAAATTGTTGTTCTATGTAATAATATACAAATATTATTGCAATAAGTAAGATAAGTAGAAAATAATGTTCAACATTTTATAATTTACTTTTAATATATCTATAATATATATCTCATATTGAACTCTATCGTCTAATCCATCCCCAGACTCTATTTCGTGATAGATGGATGATGATGAATTGATGGAATGATCGAGAATGTTGATTCATAGATATATAATATAACATACAAGACTATCCTCATATATTTCAAGTGAATTCTTATTTCATTTTCAGATTCAAAGGCAACAACCTCAATTTTTAACTGAGTGACCTGCAGGTGGAACACCTACCTCCATACATCTTCTTCCTCACATGACATGTGTGTATCTTCTCAAAATAAATGCAATATAACACTATGTTATTGTTTCATTTAAAAGTGAGATAATATATCTTTAATTTCCTTTGTCATAAAAATTTCTCGGTAATTCTAGTAATATATATAATCATTATAACAATTCATAAATATTATTCCAACAGAGCTCACCAACTGTCTTTTATAGCATAAATTGGTGAATTTTATGTCTATAATGATTTTAATTCATTATTATCATGTTTTTCTCATTTACCTAACTCTAACTAGACTTACATTTAGGCCTTAGTGAAGTACATGTCTACAACCAATATATTTTGGATAATGTTTCATTCTAAAACACTATTTCATAATTACCAAATCACAATAAATTATCCACATAAAACCTACACTTCTATTAATTAATACAACCTGAAAATAATCCAAATTCATAAAAACATCAATAAAAACAAAAAATAAACTCTATATTGGCCTAATGACTCCTTAGGGATTATATAGGGAAATCTATTCATTTTGATGATACAACAAAAATTTATAGAGGTGAAATTCAATCAGTTAAAATTGACTCACATCATAGGATAGTAAATACTCTCTATATCAAAATGTATTTTTCATTATACATGTACTTATTTTCATATATAAACATTAAATTTGTCTAAGAAATTCATAAAATAGTTTTCATTAAAAATAATTATGTCTCACAATTGGAGTTATCAAGTTAAATGAGTTCCCTTTTTTCATTTATACTGTTCGTGTAATGTAGAGTTAGCTACTGAACACAAATTTAAATTCATAAAAAACTATATCTATTGACTCTTCCATCTACTACAAGAATTGATCGGGTGAAATTTCAGTCAATGTGGAATCGTGAGATCATTATCTTAGTTTATTTCTGAAAATGAATATTGAAAAATAATTCCATTCAATAAACTCACATATAGTTTTCATTCGTAATGGAGTAAAAAAATTCAATTATTCTCACCATCAATAGTTACCCTCAAATAATTCTCCATCACCTTGATATCATGTTTTATTTCGTCAATTTCCATTATTATAATTTTAATGAAACTGGAATCATAATATATAATTCTTTATAGTAATATTCGTGAAAAATATTATTTATTTTTCGATTTTATTTATGGTAAATGTGTGTTACTCATAGTAGATCACATTTTATCTTCATTAACATGGGATCATAAAAGTAGTAGTTTATCCAAGGTATAAGATAGATAAACTATTGGTTATTGAGATATGGTAGGATATATTACCATAGTACATCAATTTCTCCATTTCTGAAATATTTATATTTTGTGACATGGTATCTTGTTTTCGATGGTTGGTTTTTTGGAAGATTTAGTTACTGTGTTGAACTATATATGGATCATTATTTATTATGTCTAATGAGGAAGTATGTTTTTATGTTTCAAGTAAAACATTTTAAACATCATCAAATTTTAATATGAAATAATTTCTCCTCTACTGTATCTTCAGATTTGGTCATATTTTCAGTCCTACCTTTGCTAGTTTTACCATGTACTGTCTCCTATGTGACAACCCATCTAGCGTCACCTTTTCAATTTTCCAACCATGCTATATCTTATTCACTGTGATTTGTTTGTTCTTCCATTAAATAATTAAGCACATAATGACAATGAATCATTTATAAATAACAAAATTAATCCAATATAACGTTATCAATTAATTTAAAGATGATAATTAAAATTAAATTTTAAAATTGTTATCTAACAGAAAATAATGAATTTAGAAGAATGTTTTTAATGTTCAAAGAACGGTAAAAGTTTCCATTTTAATTAAGTCTAATTATCTAATTAAATAATTTATTTTAAAAAAATATATATAGTCATAAAATGAAACATAATTTAATTAAAATTCCAAAATCCCAATTTCCATTAATTTTTTTTAAATACTTTTCACTCATATTTTCCATTATTCAAAAAATCTATATTACAATCAAATTTAAACTTCACAATAAACTAAAATTTAAAATATATTTGGATAATATAATATAAATAGGCTATATAATATTTCACAAAACCTAAACTATCATAATCATAGGAAATACCACTATATATATTTTTAAAAAGAAATTGCCTTTTTAAAAGATATTATTAGCATTTGATGAAATAAATATTATAGTTTTGAGGGAAATAATAGGACCTTAATTTCATATAATTTACCATGCCACCTATTTAAAAATTACACACCATCCCATATTATTTAAATGAATTATTTTGTCATAGAGTTATAATATAATTTCATTTAACAAAATTTATATTTTCACATGCAATTCATTTATTTATTACTCTATCTTGAATTACTTAAACAAATTCACTATATTCAACTTCATTGATACAACTAAAAATATTTATTTCTATAAAATTTCCTCCATCATAAATTGTTTTCAATATTCAACTCATCTAAATGAATTTAGTTTTTTAAATTAGGTATTTCTAGAATTTATAAACTATGTTAATATTGAAAAAAATTATTTTTTTTATAAAGAGTTTTTATTACATTTCTTTCACTCACACACTAAGTTATTAATTTATCATATATTAATAGTGGGATATCTAGTCCATATTTTCTGAATTTATATATAAAATTTATAAACTTTTTCAAATCGAATCCATGAGGATTAATTAAAAAATTCTATCAATGTTCAAGATCAACGTTTTATTTTCAATTATTCATAATTTTGTTTCCACCTAATTCTTTCCTATCGTAATAATTTACTAGGAAGACATGAATAGATGATGTAGGAGAAGAATATTCTTTATTGGTCTAAAAGGTGGACCTAATCCTGGGAAGTTTCGCACAACATTGGGAGAGAATTCAATATCATAACTAGATACAAGATCCATCAAAGAAATAATTGGATGACCCAGATCAGGTGTTGTCCATCCAGAGAAGACACTGCTGGAGAAGCAACAAAAATCATGCATCTCATGCTTATATATTTTTCTCTAACAATGTGGTATTAGCTAAATATTTTTAGGATACCACAAAGCTACGAGAGGGGATCAATAATTTTTTAACAAGAATATCAGAAAAGTATTTTAAGGAAATGACGCCATTGAACAATTACATAGTGACAAGTTTTTGTTGAAAGTAAGGATGTGGTAAGAAACTCAGGGGAAGTAGAAGTGGAAGATGATAACATAGAATAAGACACTGATGATAAACAAGAAAGTGTCAAGTCTATGTCGATAAGGAAGCCAAAGAGTCGAGCTGAAATTGATAGGAAAAATATCATCAGTGATCAGACAGCTCCAGTTCAGTCTAGAAGAATGAAGTCACTCTAGTAGAAATCTTTCTTATCTCAAGTAGAGTCGAAATACTTAGCTGATGTAGCTAAAGATGAACACTAGGTTCAGGCTATGAATGAAGAGCTTGATCAGATTGAGAAGAACCAAACATGGTATATTGTTTCAAGACAATCAAATAAGAATTTCATTGGGACTAAATGGGTCGTTCACAACAAGATGAATGAATATGGAATAGTGGTTCAAAAAAAAAAGAATGACTAGTGTGCAGAGGATACTCCCAGATAGGGGGAATAAATGTTGATGAGGAATTTTCACTGGTTTCAAGGCTGGAGACACTGAGATTATTCCTAGCCATTGTAGTGCAATGAAATATCAAAGTGTTGCAGATGGATTTCAAATCTACATTCTTGAATGGGGTTTTGGAGAAGGCATGTATATCAAGAAATTAGATGTTTTTCTCATTCATGAAGATGAGAACAAGGGTTTTCGACTGAATAAGGCATTATATGTGCTGAAATAAGAACCAAGAGAATGGTATTCAATGTTGGATCAATATTTGAAGAATCTATGTTTCAAATGAAGCATAATAATGGTGGTTTTCAGAAATATTAAAATAATGTTCTGAGGAGATTTGGAATTGAAAATTGTAAGGGGATAAATACTCTAGTTACTACTTAGATGAAACTATCCAAAAATAAGAATGGCAAGGAAAATGATATCCTAGAAAACAGAAAAATCATCGAAAGTTTATATTACTTAACTGTGACAAGGTCTAGAATTGTTTTTGGAACATGCCAAGCAGCAAGATATCAGAGTAATCCCAAGGAAATCTACATTCTTGTAGTAAAAAAAATAATTCGGTATATCAAGGGCATGGTGGACTTTGTCAAGATATATAATGACAAATATCAGGCAGAGTTATTGGGATATACTGATGCAGACTGTCCTAGAAAATAAAAAAGAAAGATTTAATTTCATTGAGCACGTGGAAGATGATTATATTATGGCCACTCAAGCATGCACACTTTTATTGTGGATGAAGAATCAGCTTGATGATATGGGAGTTGATGTGAAGTCTCCGATTGGAATCTAGTGCGATAACTCAAGTGCTATAAATCTTAAAAAAATCTCGTTCATCACTCAAGGACAATTCACATTGAGATAAAATATCATTTCATCAAGGGGAAGGTGGAAAAGGGGCTTGTGAAGTTGAATTATATGCCTATATTGCTATAGGTTGTAGATATTCTGATAAAGGCCTTACCCAAATAATCTTTTAAGAGGCATATATTTGCTCTAGGAGTCCATTCGACTCCTCATACTTGAAAAGTGTGAATGTGAGACCTCTCCCCTCTCCCCGAGGTATGTTGTATTTTCCCCGATGAAAAAATATGTGTTTTTACCCTCTTGCAGACTGAAAAAGAGTGCTCTTTGGGTTCATTGACAAAGGGGGAGAAAAAAGTGATTGTTAAAGGGGGAGACATGCGATTGTTCAAGGGGGAGACAATGTGGTTACTTGATAATTCATGAATGATATGGGGAGAAGCTGGTGGAGCAGAGAGATAGGGGGAGAAAATTAGATCAGATGATGCTAGACATGATCTATCAAAGAATAGATATCATGACAGCTGATGAGCGTGATAGAATCAGAAGTGTGGTTGATATCAAGTTGGTATGAAAATTTCAATTGGTATTAGGTTGGTATCTATAGTGGTGTCAGAAACAATGTAACTCATAGACGAACATTTCTTGATACTCTTGTTTCTCATGCCAGGAATTTCTCATGTGGGCTTAGAGTATGTGTTATGTAAATACTTGATCGCTATCCGAATCACAATAGGCGAATGGTGGATAAAGGTGAATAAATCCTTAATGAGGTATCAAAGAAAAGAGAATTGTTTTGAGAAGAGTTGTCAACAAATCCAAAGGGGAGATTGTTTAGAAAAAATCCATCAAGGTATCATTGAAGCATTTCTAAGATGATTGTGTTTGTTGACAATGCAGGGCTCTATGTTTTGTTTGTTGGAAAAGTGAGTCTCAGTGACTCAATGATCGATATGTAGGAAATTTAGAGAATCTTTTATATGCATTCGAGGTTCTTCATCGATAGAGAATCATATTTATTTATTATAGATTCTTGGGTAATGGTACCCTTCGACACATTTATATAGAAGTATCTTGGTCATTATGATGACCATACTAGTTTTAAAGCCACTCAGTGGGGCACTTGAAGTTTATTTTCATTCAGAAGGACATGGATTATTTCAGAGTTGGGATCGAACCTGCAGATGGGATACCTATGTATCCTTTGATTAGAAAAGGAATCAGAACCCATGTAGTACGAGTAAGGGAGTATGATGATTATGATTGATGGCTCAAAGAAGGATGTCATAATTACTTTTACACTCTAAGATCACGTGAGTCTTGCTCGGTGTGAGAAACAAGAGGTATTGGTAAAAATCAGACAATTGTGCCATGAAAGATGAAATCATAAGAAATAAGTTGGGAGTTATGTATGTATGACTGCCCAGATAAATGAAGATTTGGATTTACTTCAGGGATGAAATCCAGGTACAGGGTCTATAAATGTATAGGTGCTTCATGGAGATTTGAATACTCTAACTTGGGAATTACTTTCGAAAAGGAGGCCCAAATTAGGAGAGGACTTATGATTGAGTTTTTACTCCTAAGAAGGAATCCCAGATCAATGGTAAATTAGGACTGGTTAAGAGGAATTAAGACTAGGGCTTACTCTTGAAAAGGAGGCCCAGGTTAAGAGACTTGAAAAATTAAGGGATTTGGGGCTTACTCCTGAAGAGGACGCCCAAATTAGGGGACTGGAGCTTATTCTTGAAAAGGAAGACCATGTTAATGAGGACTTAGGGCTTACTCCTAAGGAGGATGCCCGGATTGGAGAATTATGACTGGGCTCATTCCTGAAAAGGAGGCCCAGGTTAAGGGAATTAAGGTTTGGGGCTTACTCCTGAGGAGGATGCCCAGATTTGGGGACTGGGGCTTACTCCTAAGGAGGATGCCCAGATTAAGAATTATGACTGGGACTTACTCCTGAAAAAGAGTCCCAGGTTGATTGAGTTCTCTCATCTTAAAGGATGTGGTTGAATTAATGAAATGTCAATCTTTATTGACATAAAGATGTGTAAATCACTAGGTTTTGAGAGATATTCTACAGAGTTCCTTTCAGATAAGGAATCAAAATATAAAGAAATCATACCATAAATGGCGTTGAAGAGTGTCTTGAAGATTTAATCTTGAATAGGAGAGGTGGAATGGCTTAAGAGGGGTGAAATGGGCAAGAAGGGAACCCAAAAAGGTAGGGGCGCGCAAGTCCTGGAAGGCGTGCAGGTACTGCGTGGGCGCGCAAGTCCTTGTTGTGCAGGTATGTCAGCGCGACACATAGTTTACTTGAGTGATGGTTTACCGGCAGGGTAATACTTGAGCGAATATTGATTAAAGCCTTTATAATCCTCTTGGGGTTCTTCCAGAAGAGGGGCGCGCAAGTTCTATTGATGGAGTAAGGCGGCGCGCAAGTGTGTCCTTTTCCCTTAAGGGCTGGCCACTCAGGAATGCAAGTGTTGATGATTTTCAACACTTAAGACTTCCTCCCCCTCTTTAGATCTTCTGTTCTAGGTAAGAAATTACCTTAGAAGTGTTTTGGAAGCTTTGATAAGAGACTAGGGCACCGGGAGCTCAAATTTGAGTTTATGGAAAAAATCCTCCTCGAATGGGGGGGCCACAGGGTCTATTTATATGCAGGAGAAGACCCCGGGTGGTTAATATTTGGAGCGCGCAAGTAACTTGCGCGACCATTTTGGGGTACAAGTGTACATGCGCGACCATTGTAGAACTTGCGCGATCCTTGAAGATTTTTTTTTCTTATTCCTTCCTTGGTCAATTTTTGATATTTGTCCAATGGTTGAATCACTTTGAGCTCAGATATTCACCTTTTCCAACCATTAGATTCTATGATGAAAGGAGCGTCAACAAAAGTCCCCCCTCAGAGTTGGATCCAAAAGAAATGACGGTTTGACTATGAGGAAATCGAGAATCAAAAGGAAATCTGGAAGTTTAAAGTCATGAATGTCGGACAAAAAAAGGCTAATGTTTAAGGTCAAAATAGCATTGACTGAAATGGATTATAATTGACTCAATTCCTTGACAACTTATCTGAAAACATAGTATCATACTCAAGTATGAGGGAAAATATGTAAGTTGTGACTTAAGAATATTTGAATCTGAGGAATGATATGAAAAAGAGCTAAATGTCATTAGAATAATTAGTTCCCAAGAATGAAGTTACTATTATTTAACAAACCCAATAGGGGGTTGAATTACACAGGGCCACCTAAGGGAACTAGCTGCATAGTTAAATAAAATATTATCTTTTGGCTAACAAGTCTGTTATCTAGACTGTTTATGCAAGGCCGGTTATGGGCATGTGCTGCATTTTCTGGAAAAATAACTCTCAGAAATTTACTTTCCTAGTACTAAAAGCCAGTGAAAGTTTATGGAGATTCAAAATTTCCAAAGTATAGAGTTTGTTGTATGGAATGAGGTACTTGAATATGGAGAAGATATTTCCAAACAATATTATCGAATAACTGGATGGATATCACTACTACAAAGGTCTGACCAAACATAGGGAAAGAGAGTATAAACCATAGACTTGAATACATTCAGATCATGAAAAAGGATATGGGACAAATATGTTAAGGATGGCTATTTTTGCGGATCCCTACATACTGTTATTTAAGAAAAATAAGAACAAAAGAGGCCTTCTTCCCATGAATTAAGTTACCACTATCCGAAAAACCCGTTAGGGGGTTGAATTATGCAGGGCCACCTAAGGGAATTGGCTATATAGTCACATAATAGTATCTTTTTGGCTAAAAAGTCTGTTATGTAGACTGTTTATGCAAGGCCACCTATGGGCACGTGCAGCATAGTTAGGAAAAAGAACTATCATAAGTTTGAAATTCTTGTGACCAGATGTCATTAAAAGGGTTATGAGGATCTGAAAATATTTAAGATTAGGATTATGACACATAAATATGGGTATTTTTCAATGTATACAGAGATACACAGATCAATTCTAACCATAATCATGTTTTGGATGGGTCCTGAATTGAAATGTTGGACTTCACTATGTATCCCATAATAATGAGAATCAAGCCATACGTAGTTCTTAAACTACAGTTTAACGTCGTGTGGGAAAAAAGGATTAGAGATCTTAGTTTAGGGTCATAGATCATAGACCCTTGTAAGAAATACACAGTGTGTGTTTTCATGGGGACATTTCAGCCAAGGGAGTGATAGTGGAATTTGGGGTTAGGCCCAAAGACATGGGGCTGGATTCGAGGGACACTCGAACGTTCCTACGTATCCCATAAGGATGGTAATCAAGCCCATGTAGTTCTATAATTAATGTTTAACGTCATGTGGGATAAAAGGATTAGAGATCTTAGTTTAGGGTCATAGAGCTTGGACCATTGTATAAAATACATAGTGTGTGTTTTCATGGGTACTTTTCAGCCAAGGGACTGAACGATGAATTTGAGGTTAGGCCCAAAGACTTGGGGATGGATTCGAGGGACACTCTAACATTCCTACATATCCCATAAGGATGAGAATTAAGCCCACGTAGTACTAGAATTACAGTTTAACATCGTGTGGGACAAAAGGATTAGAGATCTTAGTTTAGGGTCATAGTGCTTGGACCATTGTAAGAATTACACAGTGTGTGTTTTCATGGGGACTTTTCGGCCAAGGGACTGAATGTGGAATTTGGGGTTAGACTCAAAGACATGGGGCTGGATTCGAGGGACACTCTAATGTTCCTACGTATCCCATTAGTATGGGAATCAAGCCCAAGTAGTTCAAGAAATACCCTTTGTACAAATCTTGTTCGTACATGTGAAGGGTGAAAGGGGAATTTAGTACAATGATGGTTTAACCCAAGATAAATGGTTTGGGCGTTGCCTTGTATGCACGTAGTCTTTGAAATGAAACATGATTGAAAAATAAATGTAAATAATGGTTCCCTCCCAGGTGAGGGTATCTTAGAATATTATAGTTTATTGTCATATTGGACAAACATGTTGTATATTTTAACGTCGTATAACAAGGACAAAAGTGATCCAATGTAAAGATACTGATTCTAGGGGCGGTTTCACACATCAACATCATATGAGATGGAGGTGAACCGATGTGAAGATATTGGTTTTGGGATTGAACCTTGGTAGGTTGCCTACATACCCATCCTAGAAGGCAAGGATCAAAGTTCGTGTAGTTCAATTAAAGAATGAATTAATGATCAAGTTTTTATTGGGGACAATGAACTAAAAAATGATGTTGGGACTTACACATGGTTAGCGGCCCAAAGAGAGTGTTATGGTTGAAGTTTGTTCTATGCTCAGGTGAGTCATACTCGGTGTGAGAAACAAGAGTTAACAACAACCTTAACAATGCATAGTTGAATGTCATATAGGACATATAATGGGATTATATAGTTTAGAGTCTTGCAGTTAGGACTATTGGTGCGGCACAGTTTAGTGTCATGTAGCAGGGACAAAGTACAGTTTAATGTCATGTAGGACGTATCACTGACTTTCTGTATAGTTTAGCATCATGTAGTTAGGACGATGGGGATAATAGAGTTTAACGTCATGTTGGAAGAAAGGAGGACTGTGCAGTTTAATGTCATGCAGTGAGGACAAAGGAGTACACCATTTAACGTCATGTTGGATGCATTGGGGATTTTTCCCACAGTTTAGTGTCATGTTGGAAGAATGTGTGAATATTTTAAGGTCATATGCATGGACCGTGGATGGTGCAGTTTAATGTCATGCTGGACAAAAGTGTAGTTTAAGGTCATACAGGACCTTTGATGATTATGTAGTTTAACATCTTTCCAGACATAAGGGACTTTTATACAGTTTAGCATCATGTAGTTAGGACGTCACAGTTTAACGTCTTACTGGACGTAAGGGACTTGCAAATAGTTTAGGGTCATATGCATGGCCCGTTGGTGATGCAGTTTAAGGTCATACAAGACCAAGTTTCAGTTTAAGGTCATACTGGACCATTGATGTAGTTTAAGGTCATACAGGACCTAGTTGAAGTTTGAACCATTTAGGGAACTTTTTCACAGTTTAACGTCGTGTGGGACGAAGTTGCAGTTTAAGGTCATATTGGACCATTGATGTATAGTTTAACTTCATATAGCAAGGAAAAAAG
>CAUJRU010002296.1:0-83842 GCA_963277665.1 Viscum album
TCGGGTCATGCACGTATCTCCTCAGTTGAGACAGATGGAAGAAGTCATGCACTCGGTGCAACTGAGGTGGAAGGGCCAGACACTAATCCACCACGCCTACCCTACTGAGGACCTGGAATGGTCCGATGAAGCACAGAGATAACTTTCCACCCCATCCAAATCTCCGTAATCCACGCCGAGGTGAGACCCACACTGTGCCTCTCTGACCCGCTGAAGTAGTGGAGGAGTTACTATGAGGGACTGTAGATAGGATTCCCCATCTCTATCCATGAAGGATATCTACAAAGTGGCTAACTGCTCTGTCGCCTCTCCAAGTAGCAGAATGCCCGATCTCTTACTGAGAGAATCAGCCACAATGTTCCCCTTCCCAAGAGTATAGAAAATCTCAAAGTCATAATCCTGGAGGAACTCGAGCTATTGCTGCTATCTCAGGTTCTGGTCCTTCTGTGAGAAAATGTACCTGAGACTCTGGTAGTCAGAGTAGACTGTAAAGCTCTCACCCATCAGATAGTGCTGCCATATCTTTAGGGCGAAGACCACTACAGCTAACTCCAGGTCATGGGTAGCGTAGTTCTACTCATGCTGTCTCAACTACCATGAACCATAAGCGATAACTGCTTGCTCCTGCATCAGGACACACCCGAGTTCGGTTCCTAATGCATTGTAGTAAACTACGTACCCTATACCCTCCTCCGACAGCCTCAAGATGGGCACACTGGTCAATCTTCGCCTCAGCTCCTGAAAGCTCTGCTGATATCTATCTGACCACACGAATGGTTTACCCTTCTTTGTCAAAGCTATAAGTGGTGCTGCAACTCTGGAGAGGTCTGGAACAAATCTATGATAGTACCCTGCCAGACCTAGGAAACTCCGCACCTCCGTCATGCTCCTGGGTGGCTCCCAAGCAAGTACTACCTCGATCTTCACGCGATCCACTGCAAATACCGCCTCTGAGATGACGTTCCCCATGAAGTGAATCTCTCGAATCTAGAACTGGCACTTCAAGAGCTTACCATAAAGCTGGTGCTCTCGGAGTGTATCCAGTACAACCCGCAAGTTGTAGGTGTGCTCCTCCTTGGTAGTCGAGTAAATCAATATGTCGTCAATAAAGACTACAACAAACCGATCGAGGTAAGGCTGGAAGATCCTATTCATGAGAATCATGAACACTACTGGATCATTGGTCACGCTGAAGGGCATAAACAAGAACTCGAAGTGGCCATACCGACACCTGAAGGCCATATTATGCACATCCTCGTCTCGAACTCTGAGCTGGTGATAGCCTGACCTGAGCTCTATCTTTGAGAACCATCGTTCTCCCTTGAGCTGATCAAAGAGATCGTCAATCCTTGAAAGAGGGTACTTGTTCCTCATGGTCACCTGGTTCAGGCGACGATAGTCGACGCACAGTCGCAAGCTCCCATCCGCCTTCTTGGAGAACAGAATCTGAGAAGTCCAGGGTGAAACACTGGGTCGGATGAAACCTTTCCCCTATAAGTCCTCCTGCTGTACCCGCAGATCATGAAGCTCAGTGGGAGCCATCCAATATGCTGGAGTAGATATCGGTGATGTCCTAGGGTACAGGTCTATGTAGAAAATTACCTCCCTGCGAGGAGGTAATCTTGGAACGTCATCAGGGAAAACATCCGCATACTGATCCACCACAATAGGAAAACTCGGACTCCACACATCAACTGCTCTGAGGATGAGACTAGACAACTGATGTGTGATCGGCTGTCATCTCCTCTGCTTAAGTCCATCCTATTCCGCGAAGGTTCACTTCTTTCCGGTGAAGGTGAACCTGGTCCCATCCGTGTGGACACACCACACTTTGTGCCTAATACAGTCGATCTGAGCATGGACTGTAGATAACCAGTCCATACCCAAGATGACGTCGTAAGGACTCGACGCCGCTACAATAAGATCCCAGCTGAAGCTCTTGCTTCCTAGAGTAAGATCAAACTGCCGTCAATAGTGCGTGATCATTGAGTCTACTCCTGTAGGATTCTATAGCCGTAAGAATCGAGCCAACGGCTCCGTCGAAATCTCCGAGCCCCGAACAAGGGCAGCAGTAATAAAAGAATGACTCACACCTGTGTCTATAAGAACTGAAACAAGGGTGGAGTAGACACATATAGTACCTCGAATCGTCTCAGGTGATCCGTGGTTGAAAGCCTCCGCCGCCTGGATCTGAGCCTGCCTCTGCCCGCCAGCTCCCTATGGCCGGGGTGGACCTCCTGGTGGTGGTGGTGGTAGAGCCTCGAAACTTCATCCACCACATGCTGCTCGGCGAGCTCCTCTACCTCATCCACCTGCCACCTGTGGACCGCCATGGTCGAACCTCTGCCTCTGCCTGGGATGTCCCTCCACTGTCTTCTGCTCGTCTGCATGGTGGGTCAGGTAGCCACAAGCCATGTGGCCCTGCCCTCTGCATGCATAGCACTGTCTACTGCTCATAAGGATGGCTTTGTGCTGTGTTACCCACACAGCTGAACCTATATCCTGAGGTCGCCCACCTGAGGGCCTGGTCCACTTGGACCCCTGCGAAATCTATCAACTGCCAGCTGCAAAAGACTCTGCTCCGTACCGTCCTGCGCTGGGTCTCGCTGCTGGTGGCTGCTCGGAGAGAAAGCTCTCCACTAATAGGGCTCGCTCCAGCACCCTCGCCTGTGTTGGGATTCTGAGGGGAATCATAGAAGCTCTGATCTCATGCCTCAGTACCTGCTCAAAGGTCCGGGACTGGAAGAATGGGTCCCGTACCATGTCCGTGGAGTAGCATGAGAGGTCGATAAATCTCGCTGAGTATTGGGATACTACCATGCTGCCCTATCGTAGCTATAGTAACTCCTGGATGCGCACCTCACAGAGGGTGGCTGGAACAAACTCTGAGAAAAAGAGGCTCTTGAAGTCTGTCCAAAGTAGTGATGACTCGTCGTGCACCTGGAGCATCAGGCTCCACCATCTACCTTTTGCTATGTGCAGGAGACTCATGGCAAGGATCACCATAAGGTCTGCTGGTGTACCTACCAATCTGAAGACTCATATGATAGCCTCCAACCAATCCTCAACTGCCTGAGGGTCCGTCTCTCTGTAGAACCTGGATGGCCTCTATCTCTGAAACTCGTTCAGTGCGCTCAGGAGGCATTCACTCTCCGCCGTTGGGGCTGATAGCATCGGTGGCTCAGCGGGTAGTGGTACCGCTAGTGCCTCCACTATAACGGGGCTCTGCACCGAGACCTCGTCGCTCAGTGGGCTTCCATCCCGCACGTAACTAGGAACCCTGGCTGGCTACCTTCGTGGGGCCATCTTGAAAAGAAACAGGTGCACCACGGTCAAACAATATACCTGGTGATCAAACACAAAGTAATCACAAAGAAAACTTTTGAAAGGAAACACACCTACAATCAGTGTATTCGTGCACTGAGTCGGAAATCAGAGGTCAGGGTCCTAGTGTATGGATACGTTGGTCGCCGCACCAACACTGGACTCCCTGGACTGAAAACCACACTCAATACTCCTAACACTATTGCTTCATAGAAAGGAAAGATCAGAGTCTTGAGTTCTATGGTAGAACTGAATCCTATGATACCAATTTGTCACGACCCGTCCTCAGGGCCCATGCCATGACTACCCCAAGACCGCCTTCCATAGGCCAGGGGCTGGCGACTAGCACCAAAGGCATAAATCCCGATAAAAGGGAAGGCATTACCTTTATAAAGTAAACAAACACAACAGTGTATGAAAGTGAAGTAAGCACAAAGTAAAACTGGGTACAAGGTAAGTGCTGAAAAGTAAATGGGCCAGTATACAAACCCTACTGAAAGTACAGTGAAACTAAAAAGAAAGTACAACAGAAGTAAAGTAAATCAGCAACACCGAGTCATCCCTTGGAAATCCCACCTGAAGGGTGGGTACAGATATTCTCTTCAGCTCCTCGGGTCCGGCCGTCCGCTCCGTGTACGTCCAGCCAAGTGGTCCACCTCCGGGTACCGTCCAGCTCAACAAGCCTCCACCTCGGTCAGTGTTTTCCGTCGTCTGCATCCAACAAAACCTAGTGTGGGCATAGCCCATGTAGGGGTGAGTATATGATACTCAGTAGGGACCCCGATACCCCCAAAGGTCTTTCAGAATCTACGAATAATAGACTACAAAGGAAAGATACAATCACAAAGTATCAACCGACCCTACTTAGGTATATTCCCATACACATACCAAAGTTATCAATTACAATTTGGATCCAAATCTCAAGCCCAGGAACAACCAAGTCCACACAGGAAATCACAACCCAGTCCACATAGGAAAGAAAGTCAATCACATAATTGATAATGATTGAAGTCAAGACTCAGCTCACACATGTGTGTATCTTCCGTATAGCGATAGAGATGATCAGATGTAGTCACTGATTCATCTAAGCTTTCAGACCCACACAGGATACAAGTACAAAGGTCAATACTGCCGGACCCACATAGGATACAAGAATAGTATTCATAGTCATCTAACCCACGGAGGATCCCAATACAGTAGTCATCGCTTTCGAACCAACAGAGGATTCCAGTACAGTAGTCGATGCAGTCGCATCCAGCTCTAGGGTTCCCGCACACATCATGTTCGATTCCGGGAGGGTCTGCTCCTCGAGAAAGAGAGTTGATACATCAACTGTCACGAATTCCAGAGTTGATGTATCCCAATGTTCTGTCTCGTCAAAAGAAACCCAATGCGACAGACGGTGCATCAGTCGGACGACCAGTCTAAGAGTTATTGGCTTTTCCGTTACAGGGGCACTGTTGGTTTTTAATCTAAAACCAACCCAACTGTACTCTAGCTATGTCCAAACCTCAAGTGGAGTATTCCAAAATAACCTTCTCAATAAGAGGAATTCAACGTAGTTGATGGCACATCAATCGGATGTTTGGTCCTTATGTTATAAGCATTTCCGCTCTAGGGGCCCGGTTGGTTTCGGGTTCAAACCAACCAGGCCATACCCAAAGTTTGCCAAAACTTCGAGTGTAGTATATCGAAACGACCGTATCTATCCAAGGATTCCTACTCAACTGACTGTGCATCGATCGGAGGTCCGTAGCTCAAGTTATGGGAAAAAGACTGGAAATGGTCCGAAGTGGGGGGTATGGGCCCGGTCCGACCCAGCCCACCCCCTGGGTTGGCCTGGCAGGGCGCGGCCCGCCCCGGCAGGCGCGGCCCGGTCCGCGTGACCCGCCCCGGCCCGGACGGGGGGGGGGGGGGGGTGCGCTAGCTCAGCCAGCGAGCCGAGCGTGGGGAGGGGGGGTGACCCCCCTGTTCCGTGGATGCGGCACCAAGCTGGTGCCGCGATCTCCCCCGAATCTCGCGCAAGCTGCGGGATCCTATCCTCGCCACCATGGCCGATGCCGGAACGGCTTCTTCCGGCAGTGCGCTGGGGCGCCCCCTACGCCTGCAGTCGTTATGGGACCTGAGATCCACTGTGAAGGTTCTGATTTGCCTTTGCGGTCCCATTTCGTCATCGCTAACCACCCCGCCCATCAAGAACAAAACAACAGTGAGTTCGGGTTTTGTTCATTAGTCAGCACCCATCGCGTTAGAGGTTCAAATTGTCACCCAAAAATTTAAACGCCAAGTATGAGGGGATAAATCTCATTAAAGAAAAATATACAAATTTTTTCCTACCTCAACAATCGATGTCGTACTTCAGCATCACGGTAGACGGCGTCACGGGGAAAGGGATCGTAGGTGACGTCAGAGTGTGACAAGGAGTAAGCGGCATCTCCTCTCTTATCGTGGAGGAGATAATGGGTTGCTCGTCATCGTTCTTCGAGGAACTGGCATTCTTCGTCGAAGGAGACGTCGTTCTTTGTTGGAGGCCAGCGTTCTTCCAAGATCTCAAGAGCTCTCCCGATCTTCCTTAGCACAACATAAGCTCTCCCAAATTAAAATAATAGGCTCCTCCTATTATTTTATTTCTCATGCAAAGTAACTTCCCAAAATTCAAATCACCGCATTTATTAAACTTGTTGAAAATTAATTTAAGGAAGGGAGAGGGAAGATCCCCATTAATTAAATGTTTTGGAAAATAATTAAAATGTAGGGAGAGGAAAGTTCCTCATTAATTAAACGCATTGGCAATAAAAAGGGGGTTTCCAATTTAATGAGGGGGGTTTTAAAGAGTTAGTGGAAAATTGAATGGTTGGGGCTCGTGTGGGCCCCAAATTTCTAACATCCACACTTGGGTAGTTAGGTGGCTATGGGTCCCATCCTTAACTACCCATGGGAGGAATTAACCTCCCTATATATAAAATAAAATTGCACAATAATTTTATTTACCTATTAATTAAACCCAATTTTTTTTTTCAAACCCTCTTAAAACGCCACTCTAGTAAATTTCCCCTTAAGCAATTACTAGAACTGCGAGTTTATCAGTGCCCTCAGATTTCAATTCCGAGCACCGGTTCAAAAGATAGAAAAACCCGCTCGTTCGTTCACTGAACATACCTGAGATAAACTTCAGAAATTTATTTCGGGCACACCGGGCCTTAGAATCAAGTGTTGTCAAATGCCACAGACTCGTAAAATTCCAAATCATTTAAGAGAAAAAAAATTCCTTGAAATTTACAGGTCTTTATAGTTACAATCCATGTACTCTCTATACACACTATACTCTCTCTATGAGGCTGTTTAGAGGCCTTTATTCTTTAGTGTAGACCAAGTTCAGTTGAGTGTGATCACTTATTTCATCCCTACGAGGGTACCATATAGAATTATTTCATGAGAATAGAATTGTGATCCCCTCTATGAGTATTTTCTTTTATAGAGTTAATGTTATATATTTAAGAGACCAGGGTGGGATCCTATACCATTCCTTCTTTATCTTAGGTAGGTTTTGTGGTATCAGTGTGACCACTATGCACACAGTTTTAATCCCTTATCTGATAGGATGATCAAGTAGGGTTTTTGGTGCCCCTAGTGGATCTAGGTGTGATTTCCTAACTGAATTATGGTATTTTCAAAGGTCAATCATGTACTTATTTGGATATACATGACAAAAATGACATCTCATATGAGTTCCATCAGTGACCGCATGGACCATAGAGTAGATTTTTCCAAATGGGCATTACCTCAAATCCTTGAGTATAAACCCATGACAAAAAGTGTTTGAGAAATATTTGATAATTAGAGTATATTATGAATATATTTGGGTTGTTTACCATTATTTATCAGGTCTTTATTGATGTACCTGTGTATTAGTAAGCTAAATAATATTGATTCATATTGTTTAGTGATTTTGAGGTGTCTTACTGGGTATTATTATACTCACCCCTTCATGAGCTCTGTCCACACATGTTAGGTCTTATGAATATGAGATGCCTAATGATAGAGTCTTGGAAGGACTTGGAATATATATAGTATAGTGATCTAGAATGACCAAGGTTTACAATGAATATTACATTTGAAAGCATTTCCCACCTTCTGAGAATTTTGGACACTTTTTTCAGTTTTTGGTGGGCCTGTATTTGGACCATTTATTTATTTCCCATAATTTTTAATACACTGATGTGGTATATATGTTTTGAATGCACTACTGGTATAATTTTTATTTCCTCTCATCATTGTATGAAATTTGATATACGTGCATGAAAACATGTTCTTTAGTCTAACTCCTCCCATATGTGTGGTATTCCTACTCAGTGATGGTCACTATCACATAGCCTATTAAAGGTGAGATTGGTATTGTCAATATTAGATTATAATTTTCTTAGAGGGACCTAGTGGTTCAGGTCGTGATTGAGAGGTATAAGAGTGGTTTCATATTTGGACCAGAGTTTGGAGATTTTCTAGTTGTGAGAATTGGTTTGGGATTTGTGGAAATAATTTTATTACATTTCATGTTTAGATTTCAGGAAAGGTACTCTAGTGTTAGTGTGGAAGATGATGTATATATTCACTAGAACTATGATAACCTGCTTTTTAACTCATTACATGTTGGTAATGGTTACAGGGAAAGAATTAATACATGAATCATATAAAAATGGGTTGTGGTTTTCATATTCTTCTTCAGACATCTCCCAAAGTATAATCATTATCATGGTGAATCTTGTTTTTTTTTCAGGATTCCTCCATGAAGAAAACGACTTAGGATTCTATAGCATGATCACAAGGATGATCTATCAAGTCATGAGGCTTCAATATAGGGTCTTGTAAATTAGATTGTACCTCTATGTGGGTTAATAATTTTTCACCATCCATCATGTAGAAAGTTGATCCAAAATTAGTAGCTGAGGATGTTCTTAGGTTGAATTCACTCCTTGAGTTTTATGGGCACTGATCTCATAGGTTTCTTGGAGAGCCAGAACCTATTTCAGTTGAGAACTATCTAGATTTAGTCACCTTATTTTTCCACCTTGTAAGGAATCCTATAGTTAAAATGGTTGTCTAAGCATTGAGTATTATTTAGGACCCTAAAGGGTGATGGTGGAGTCTAGTTACTATGCCTTATGATGATACAACTCTATCCTAGTCATATTTAATAAATCCATTTTGGAAAAAGTTCTATATGTCCATGTTATGATCAGTTCACATCCATGAGATTTTGTAGTTACAGTAGGACATCATGACCATAATAGAGTATTCAATGAGGTTCACCAACCTTTTGTGATACTCTATAGATATGGGTCAAGATTATTTATACAGATAAGATATCTTTAATATGTTCTTACAATGAGATATCATGTATATAGTGATATATATTTCTATTCCAGCTATACTAGAGTTATTGAAGAGGCTTTTGTAGTGGAAAATTTTCAAGAAGAGTTGACACTGTTAGTGGGTGTTGGTAGTGGACACCTAGAAGTTTATACATTAGATAATGGTAGATGATGGAAGTCATATGAATCTAGAAATGTTTTATGCTTCAAGAGAAAATATGAGGATAGATGATCAATTATTTAGAACTCTCGGGATGGTTCTAGGCGAGCTAGAGAGAGGCAGTTCTTCTCTTATGATGGTCAGGGACATATCACACATGATTTTCCAACCCATCATACAAATGATATGGATATTGTCGATGGAATACCTATGTAGAGATATAGTTAAGAGAAATTATTTCCATAGGGAGATAGAAATGGCCATGGAGTGGGTAGAGAAGTAGTAGGTGGTATATAGTTTGACTTGTTTCTACTACCTCCCCTAGGTGGTCCACAACTGGCTTAGGGAGCTAGTGGATAGGGGAATAGATAATTATAGGCATTGGGGTCCAATGACCCTAAAGATCATGGGATAATTATAGGTATAATGTTTCTCTTATACTTTCACTATATTACAGATAGACTATAGTGTGAGACATCATTTTATTTCCTCTTCTCTTGTTTGTGTCTTAGAGATTTTCTTTGAGCCCTTGACTTGACCCTTGTACTTAGAGACTCTTACCAGATATGACTCAGTGTTAACAAACCTAATACTGCAGTGTGAATTAAATCATGGAGGTGTCAAATTATTATGGGATCTCATTTTAGCAGCGATGAAGATTAATGATGTCATCTTTGGTATGGATTTTCTATCCACAGTTCATTCATAGATTTAATGTTTCAGGTGGAGGATGCGGTGTGTCCATGGTGATGGGATAAGGGTTTCCTTTATAGGAGAAAATAAAGACCAAAAAGAGTTATATGGGATTATATATATAATTATACGACCTATTACTCACCATTTGTCTAGAATTTCTCTCAAAGTAGTGGATACTATGTTCTTTCATCTTACGACAGTGGTTTCAGAGTACTAGGAAGTATTTAATGAGGAAATTCTAGGTTTTCCTTCCCATAAATAAGTGTAAATAAACATTTACTTTCACCCAGGGACTTACCCAATATCTTTTCTATCATATCTGATGTATCCCATAGATATTTGTGAGGTGAAGGTGTATATATAGTACTTAAATGGGAAAGGATTTATTAGACATTGTGTGTTACCCTGGGCAGGCCCAGTATTGTTCACTGAGAAGGAGGAAAAGATATTGAGGTGGTGTGTGGATTACTGTCACCAAAATTAGGTGACTATTAAGAATAAGTATTCACTATCAAGGATTTATTACCTATTTTATTATTTGAGAGGAGTGAGATGGTTCTCGAAGATAGACCTCACACCAGGTCATTACTAGCTCCAAGTATGAGACATGGATACACTAAAAATGACATTATAGTGTTTCCATAATCAATATGAGTATTTAGTGATGCATTTTTATGTGAAGAATTACCTATTAGTGTCCATGAGACTCGTGAACATAATCATTCATCCTATAATAGATCCGTTTTTGGTGGTCTTCATAGACGAAATATTAGTGTACTCAATATCTAAATAGGAGCATTCGAGACACATGAGGATGATCCTGGGTGACATAGGTGTGGAGATTACTTGGGATGACATGATACTCTAGGAGATTTGTGTCCAATTTCTCTAGTATATCAACACCTTTGAATTATTTGACATTGAATGGGATAACTTTCATATGGATGTAAAGGTTCTAGTTTCCATTTCATGAGTTTTGAAATAGGTTGATAAGAACCCCCATATTGATATTTCTAGAGGAGGGTGTCGAGTATTTAGTGTTATACAATGCGTCTTAGATTGGGAATGGTTTTTATGATGCTAAGGTAGGTAGTGATTTCTTATGGGTCTTTTTAGTTGATACCCCATGAGAAAAACTACATTACCCATGATATAAAGTTTACAGTGGTACTCTACACCCTTAAGATGTGGTGACACTACCTTATGGGGGAGTAGTTTATTATCTATTATAACAATAAGAGTCCCAATTATATGTCCTCTTAGAATGATTTTAACTTGATAAAAAGTTGTGGTTATATTTACCCCATTATTATGACATAGAGATAGTCTATTATCTTGTAAGGGGAATGTGGTAGCAGATGCTCTCAATAGGAGATCATGTTCATTGTTCTTGGATGAGGTGTCCAATATGTTATACTCATTGAATTTGTCCCTAGTAGATGAGGATGGTGAATATTACCGCAATCTATGGTTATTACCCCACTATTTATACGAGGTGTTATGCATGCTCTGATTAGAGATACCGACTGTGAGACCTTGTATACTCATATATATAGTGGATATTCTCCTGATTTGTTTTTTGAAGGTGGGGAGCACATTATCCTTTTTAAATAACATATGATGGTACCGGTGTCATTTCATGAGGAGGTTATGAGTAAGTTTCATACACCCCCCTTGGTGGTATATCTAATTGTGGGGAAGATCTACCATGTCCTTCAGTATTAGTTTTGATGGATAAGGATAAAAAAGTTTGTAGTGGATTTTTTCTCTTGATACCTCACTTGTCAACATATAAATGATGAGGTAAAGGTTCCTTTCAGTTTTACTCAACCCCTTTAGGTTCCCAAGTGCATGTGGGATGGTATATCTATAGAATTATTGATGGTTCTTGCACGAATGTCTTGAAGGCATGATACCAATGAGGTGATAATTGACTGAATTAACAGGTCATCCCACTTCCATAATATCTAAGATAATATTTCAATAGTAGAATAGGGTTACCATTATATAGAGAAGATGGTTTGAATTCAGGGAGTTCCCTCAACAAATTTTTCATATTTAGATACATGCTTCATACCAAGACTATGTAGAGGATTGTAGAATGCTATTGGGACTCAATTGTGTTTGAGAACAACATTCCATCCCTAGATTGACATCTAGACTAAGTGTAATATTCATGTCTTATATCATATACTTTTGGATTTCATGTTGGACTTTAGACATAGTTAGAAGGATTACCTACCTTTGGTGGAGTTTACATACAACAAAAGACACCATTATACCATTGATATGAAACCATTCAAGTATTTTTATAGGCCAAACTGTAGGCCACCTCTATTTTGGACTGATCCAAGAGAGTCAACACTTATGGGAACAGAGTTGGAATGATCTGTGATAGAGAGGGTGAAGAACATCTAGGAGTAGATGAAGACTACCCAAATACATCATAAGTCCTATGAAGATCGATGAGGGATGCCATTGAAGTTTAATTAGAGAGACCATGTTTTCGTAATGGTCTCACCTAAAAGTCTATTGTAGATAATTGGAAGGGGTGAAAAGTTGTCTCTGTGATTCATTACCTTTTTCCATATACTGCATAGGTTCAGTGAGGTAGTGTACCACTTGGTCCTATTTTCGTAGTTAGAACAAGTATATGATGTCTTTCGAATGTTGCAGTTGTGGAGTTTTGTGAATGACTTATCACATGTCATCGATTGGGGTAAGTTGGACATCAAGGATTGACCTAGAATTACAGATTACCTTGTAGAGACCAAGGATCAACAATAGAATATACTTTTTGGGTGAGTGATTCCCGTGGTGTTTGTTTTGTGGAATTATGATAATATATTAGAGAGTACCCAGGAGTGGGAGACCCATATGAGAGATCCGTACCCTCAACTTTTTGGGTAGACATTCCACTCTTCGGTAAGAAAATCCCTAAGGTATATAGTATGTAATATCTCTATTTTTTCCATGTAAAGATTTGGAATATATCTAATAAAATTTTCATATCCATTTTCTAAGATGATGTGAGATTCTAAGACCCATAGATCCCTGATAATGATATAATAAAAATAATAAAAATGCTATACAACACATGTCAAATTTTACTGAAATATTTGGATAACTCATGAACATGGACTTTTATGGGAAGTCCAAGAGAAATGTTGAGTACGTAATATGTGTTTCACCCTTGTCATGACATACTCTTTGTCGGTATCATACATTTTGATAAAGTTACATCATGAGTAAAAATAATTAAATAAATAATAATTTTTTTTATTTTATGTTTAAGTGAAACAACCTAATACCCTATATAAATATACAATTATAAAAAATACCTAGGGTTAGATGTATAACCCTTGAATTTTGATAGGATCCTGAGGAGATCTTGGGGAATGACAATGGATGGAGGATCATTTTCACCAATAGAATCCAAGGATCTGGCCAATGATAACAACAAAAATATATTCTCCAATAATGATTGATCCTAACCAGATTAAGGGAATTGTTTTCCATGGATTTATTTATCTTTTGATTATCCCAAAATGAACATGAGTAAAATAAATCAATAGATTGATTGATGGATGGAACATGTTGTGGGTGTGTGCTTACTTACCTCATATTTTGGTGAAACTACTTTTATTATTTATTTTTTAGTTCTTCATTCATCATTATAATTAAAAAATGAAGGAAAAACTAAAATATGGATGTGGTTTATTTTTATTTTTATTTACTGTATTTATTCCCCTATTATTTACATGATTTTTTACTGGTATTTCTTTGGCCAATGGTTTGACCGATACACATTATCTGATAATTTTCTTACCATTCTTCGATGGATCATATTGAAACCATAGGTGAAGATTAATGATAAAGGATGAAATCAAGGGGAGATGATATTGGTTGATTATTTTAGGTGTATCAACACCAGACTCATGATTCTCGATTCATGGTTTGATGTGAAACAATGACATGGTGTGGTGAATGTTGTGGTTTGAGTGGATAAAAGGCCAGATTTTGGTGAGCGGTAATGGTAGGAATCAGTTAGACCTAATACATGATTTCCAAGTGTGACTAAGGCAATATCAGTGGAAAAGGTATTGTGGGGAGATGCATATAAAACCCTAGGATTTATATGAAGATCTTGACTACATGATGTGTAGTCCCACAAACACATGATTTATAGTCCCCTTTTATAGTGATAGGGTTTATGTGAAGAGGAAAAAATATCGCACGTCGTGTGGTCCCTACCACAATCCGTGTAACCCAATTTTGGTGGATCAAAATGTATCCTAAAGGGTATGTGGGAAAAAATATAGCCTGGTGCACATGCATGACTAGAGTACATGGGAACAATTTTTTACTCAAACATGGATAGGTACATGAACATGGCCAAGTACATGAGAAGAGGTAAAAGTACATGGGCACATGTCGAGGAGCATAGTCATGGGCATAGGTAGGTCCAAGTTTAATGGTACATGCCATATACCCTTTATAAACAACATGTAATCCCTCTAATGTAGTTCAGAACCCTTTATTTCTATAGTGTAGACTAGGTTCAGTTGAGTGGGATCCCTTAGTCCATCCCTATGAGGGTATTGTGTCAAATTACATCATGATAATAGGATTATGATCCCATCTATGGGTTTTTTCCTAGATATATTTTTGTGTATATCTTAATGAGACTGAGGTGGGATCCTTTATCATTCCTTATTCCCCCTAGTTAAGGTTCATGGTATCGATATGACCACAATGCATAAGGCATCGATTCTTTATCTACAATGATGATCTAGTTTGGTTTTTGGTGTCCCACAGTGGACCTAGTTATGTCCCCCTTCTCGAATGAATAGATCTTAATAGATTTAGTGAGTACTTATGTGGTGAGACCCAGTGAGCACAACCTCTCATATGAACACCATTAGTGATATAATAGATCATGTATTGGATTGTCCGGGATGAATTTTACCTTCAAGCCTCGATAAAAATCCTATAGCTGATAGTTGATGAGACCTAATTGAGACTAGGAGTATTTTATGAGTATATCTAGGTTAATTATCATTATTCATAATGTCTTGATTAATATACCTATGTATTTATGGTATTACTACTACTGATTATTTATGTTTGGTTATATTTGGGTGTCCTACTAGGTATTGTTATAATAAACCCTTTATGGGATCTTCCTACACATGTCTTGTCTTATAAAAATGAAAAAACTTCTAATTGATTTCTGGGAGGATCGAGAGTATGCATTTAATAGTGAGAAAGATAGAGAGATGATTATACTGGGTACTTCATTTGATAATAGTACCCTCTTTCTAAGTTGGTTAGACACATTTTCAATTTTTTTGTGGGCTTTTATTTATTCCCTTTATTTATGTCTAATACTTATTCTTACTCATATGTGGGATATATGATATGTATGCATTTTTGGAATTTGTTATATTTAAATTTTAGTGTTTCATGGGTAAATAGATGTGTGCATGCATACAAGTACCTTAGGATAATGAATACCATATTTGTGATATGCCTAATCAATGCTGGTTTCTAGCCCCTATCCTTTTAGAGGTGGGTTTACATTTGTCAATCTTAGCTTATCACATTTAATGTGGGCCCTAGTGGGTCAATTCATTTCATTTAAACCATTTTAATTTTATTAATGGATGGAACAAGAAGGAACCATGGGTGTGTGGGAAAATGTGGAGATCACCTTAGCAAACAATGCTTGAGGATTTGAGATGGAGTTGGAAATACTATGATTATTTCAAACTAGATATCAAGAAATATGATTAACAATGTGAACATAGTAGAATTCCCAAATCCACTAAATAAGATAAGGATAAAGTATCATGAAATATTAAGTGTTGATAATGAGGAAGGGAAAAATGTTTAATTTTCAATATGTCAAATGTGTGGAAGAAAACTGTAAAGACCCATCCTCGGGGCCCGTGTCGTGACTACCCCAAGCCCTCCTTCCATAGGCCATGGGCTGGTGACTAGCACCGAAGGCGTAAATCCTGATATAATGGAAGGCATTGCCTTTATATAAGTAACGAACACAATAGAGAATGCAAGCTGAAGTAAACACTAAGTAAAATGAGTACAAAAGTAAGTGCTGAAAAGTAAATGGGCCAGAATACAAACCCAACTGAAAGTACAGTACAACTGAAAAGAAAGTACAGTAGCAGTAAAGTAAATCAGCAACCACAGAGTCGTCCTCCGGCTATACCACCTGAAGGGTGGGTACAGATGGTCCCCTCAGCTCCTCGGGTCCGGCCGTCTGCTCCGTGTACGTCCCTCCTGATAGTCCACCTCCAGATACTGTTCCGCTCCACAAGACTCAACCATGCTCAGCGCTGTCCGTCGTCTGCAACTAGCATAACGTAGTGCGGGCATAGCCCGTGTAGGGGTGAGTATAAGACACTCAGTAGGGACCCCGAGACCCCCCGTAGGTCTCCTAGAATCCACAAAGGATAAACCACAAAGGAAAGTTACAAACACTAAGTATCAACCAACTATACTTAGGTATATGTCCATACATATACCTAAGTCATCAATTCCAGTTCAGCTCCAAATCATAAGCCCAGGTACAACCTAGTCCACATAGGAATGTACAATCCAGTCCACAAAGGAAAACACAACCCAATCCACACAGGAAATCAAGTCAATCATATCAATGATACTGATTGAAAGTCAAGACTCAGCTCACATAGGTATACTACTCATGAAGAGGGGTGGAGATGATAGATGTAGCCTCTGAATCATCTCCCCTACCGAACCCACGTAGGATCCAAGTATAGAAGTCATCGCTGTCGAAACCACATAGGATCCAAGTACAGTAACCATCGCTGCCGAACCCACGTAGGATCTAAGTACAGTAACCATCGTCGTCACAGTCGCAGCCAGCTCTAGGGTTCCCCCACACAGCACGCTCGATTCTAGGAGGGTCTGCTCCACGAGCCAAGGGGTTTGATACATCAACTATCACGAAGTCTAGAGTTGGTGTATCACAAAGTTCTGTCTCATCAATAGGAACTCAACGCGACATACATCGCCTCAATCAGATGCCTGGTCTGAGAGATATTGGCTTTTCCGTCCTAGGGGCCCGATTGGTTTTTAAGCTAAAACCAACCTGACCATACTCCAAATGCATCCAAACCTCAAGTAGAGTAAGCCAAAAGAACTGTCTCACTAAGAGGAATTCAACATAATTGACAGCACATCATTCAAACGTCTGATCATTAAGTTATAAGAGTTTCCGCTCCATGGGCCCGGTTGGTTTTGGGTTCGAACTAACCCAACCATAACCAAACTTCGCCGAAACCTCGAGTGTAATATACCGAAACGACTGTCTCGATCCATGGATCCCTACGTAACTGATGGTGCGTCGATCGGAGGTCAGTAGCCTATGATATGGGTTTTTAAACAAACCTATCCCGAAAATAGGGGGTCTGGGCCCGGTCCAACCCGGCCCAATACCCCCTGGGTCGGCCCGAACCGGGTCGACCCGACCTGGGTCCGGGTCTGGCACGATTGGGCGCGGCCCAACCCGGCTGGCGCGGCCGGGCCCGGTGCGGCCTGCGGCCCGTCTCAGAAGCTGGCCGCGGTTCAGATGTCACCTGAGCGGGGCGCAAAGGGGGCACCACCCCCTTATTTCCAAAACGGCGGACCCGTGGGGTCCACCCTAGGTATCTTCTGGGGGGTTACGACCCCCGGTTTCCTTCGAACGGCCAGCCGTGATGGTTGGCCTTGTGTATCCGCGGGACCCCCTCGGGTCACGCCTCCATGTGGTGCCGGCGGCCGGCTTAGTCGGCCGCCCCTTTGAAGACCGTCGCAGCCTTAGGCTGCCGCTCCTGTCCGATCGGTGCGGCGTGATGGCACCGCGCCCCTCCGCCGCGGCCCACCCCTACCGCAACCCCCTTGATGCTCTGGTGCGGTGCGACGACACTGCACCCCTCCACCGTGGCCCGCTCCTGGCCACGGCCTCCTTCGGACCGCTCCTGGCCGCGACCTCCTTCGGCCTTACCGGCGCGGCGGAACGACGCCGCTCTCCACCACTGCGGCCCGCTCCGGCTGCGGTCCTCCTCGTTCCCACGCGGTGCAACGACACCACCCCGCCATCGCCACAATCATCAACGAAGATCAACAAAAAAAGGGGAGGAGGATCGGCCGTGTTTGTGCGATCCGATCTCCTCCCGTTATGACGATAACAAGAAGCCAAATTTTAATCAATGAAGGTCGATAAATAAAACTTGAACGAAGATAACCCCTACCTTGAAGGAAATTTGCGGTTGTCAAGCGTCACAGACGATGGAGTCATTTCCGTCGTCGTCGGTGTCTCCTCCCCTGTCGTGGAGGAATAAGATGATGGAGAAACCGAGCTGTCGAGTCGACGTTCTTCGTCGAGAGTTGGCGTTCTTCAACAAGAAGATGGACCGATCTTCCCAAAACTTAAGAGCTCCCTTCCGTTTCTCTTAACACCACAATTGTCAACCAAAATAAAATAAGGCTCTTCCTTATTTTATTTACTCATGCCAAGCATTCAAGAACTCAAAATTCAAACACTTAATTAAATTAATTGAAGAAGTTCAATTAATTAAATTAATGTGTGTTGGCATTATTAAAGTGGGAGAGGATAAGTCACCCAATTAATTACAAGGGGTTTAATGGGGGGTTTTAGGGAATGTGAAGGGTTGGGGCTCATGCAGGCCCCACCTCAAATTTATCCTCACATAGGTAGTTAGGATGTTAGTGGGTCCCACCCCAACTCCCCCATGTAGGATAAAACCACCTTAGTTAGGAATAAAATTGTACCATAAAATTTATTCACCTTTATATTTAATCCACATTTTTTAACAACTCCTCCAAAGAAAACGCATCTTCGGTAAAGGTCCTCTTAAGCAATTACCGGCGTTGCAGTTTTATCGGTGCCCTCAGATTTCAATTCCAATCATTGGTTCAAAAGATAGAAAAACCTGCTCGTTCGTTCACTGAACGTAGCCGAGCTATACTTCGGAAATTGATTCTGGGCACACCGGGCCTCAGAATCAGGTGCCGTCAGAAACTACGTACTCGTAAAATCCCAAAGAATTTAAGAAAAAATTTTCCTTGAAATTTACAGGTCTTTACATTGCTCCCATCTCAGGGCTTTACGTCCCTGTAAAGCTACATCAAAAAATAGGGAAACAAATGAGGGTACTATGCACGCATCTGAGCCTCCCACTCCCATGTGATCTCCTGAAGGTTCGCATGCTGCCAATGAATGTACAATAGAGGAATCAACCATCCATGTAGGACCCACTCTTGTCGATCCTCAATATCCACTGGGACCTCCTCAAAATTCGCCTCTTCATCGATGTCCATCTCCCCATGGTCAATGATTTGCATCGGGTCATGCACGTATCTCCTCAGCTAAGATACACGGAAGACGTCGTGCACCGAGTGAAACTAAGGTAGAAGAGCCAGGCGATAAGCCACCTCTCCTATCATGTTGAGAACCCGGAATGGTCCGATGAAGCATGGAGATAACTTTCTGCCCCGGCCAAATCTCCGTAATCCATGTCGAGGTGAGACCCGTAAGAAAACGTGGTCGCCATCCTCAAACTCTAGTGGTCTCCGCCTCCTATCAGCATAGGACTTCTGTCGGCTCTGAGCAGTCCTCATCCGCTCTGGGATGATCTATAACTTCTCTGTCGTAGCCTGGACCATCTCCGGTCCCACAAGTACTGACTCCCCAGGGTCTGTCAAGCACAGAGGTTGTCTGCAAGGTCGGTCGTACAATGCCTCGTATGGTGCCATCCTGATGGTGGAGTGGTAGCTGGTGTTGTACACAATCTCCACCAAGGGTAGGTGATCTCTTAGCTGCGACCAAAGTCAAGGACACATGCACTAATCATGTCCTCGAGAGTCTGAATGGACCTCTCCATCTGGCCATCCATTTTAGGGTGGAAGGCGGTGCTCAGGCGTAGCTACGTCCAAAATTCCTCCTGCAACCCCTTCCAAAGCCGGTAAGTAAAGCGAGCATCTTGATCGGAGACGATAGACGATGGTACACCATGAAGCCGTACAATCTCATGAATGTAGAGTCATCCCAAGCTCTCCACTGAGCCCTGATCTCTGATAGGTAGGAAGTGGGATGACTTGGTGAGTCGGTCTACGATCACCCAGATGGAGTCGTGTCCTCTAGAAGCACGTGGAAGTCCCGTCACGAAATCCATAGATATCCCGTCCCAATTCCACTCCGGGACCTCTAAGGGTTGTACCAAGCCTACTGCTACCTGGTGCTCCGCCTTCACCTGCTGGCAGGTGAGGAATCATGAAAAAAACTCTGCCACAACCTTCTTCATACCTGGCCACTAGTGCTGTCATCTGAGATCCTGGTACATCCTTGCTACTCCTGGATGTACCGCCAATGGGGAAGTGTGAAATTCCCTCAGCACCTCCTCATGTAATGAAACTGGCACCATGGTACATCCTCTAAAAAGGATGTCATGCTCTCCTCCTATAGAAAATATATCAGGTGCCTATCCTGTGGATATCTGTGCATGTCGTGTCTCACAGTCAACGTCCCCATGCTGTGCCTCCCTAACCCGCTGAAGTAGTAGAGGTGTGACTGTGAGCGACTGTAGAAAGGCTGCACCATCTCTATCCACAAAGGATATCTACAAAGCGACTACCTGCTCTGTCGCCTCTCCAAGTAGCTAAATGCCAGATCTCCTGCTGAGAGCATCAGCTACAACGTTCCCCTTCCTAAGAGTATAGTCTATCTCAAAGTCATAGTCCTGGAGGAACTCGAGCCATCACCATTGTCTCAGGTTCAGGTCCTTTTACGAGAAGATGTACCTGCGACTCTGGTGGTCAGAGTAGACTATAAAGTGCTTTCCCATCAGATAGTTCCACCAAATCTTCAAGGTGAAGACCACTACTGCTAACTCCAGGTCATGGGTAGTATAGTTCTGCTCATGCTGCCTCTACTATTGTGAACCATAAGTGATCACTACCTGCTCCTACATCAGGACAGACCAGAGTCCGGTCCCTGATGCATCGCATTAAACTACGTACCATACGCCCTCCTCCGGTAGCCTCAAGATGGGTGCACTGGTCAATCTCTGCCTTAGCTCCTGGAAGCTCTACTGACATCTATCTGACCACACGAAGGGTTTCCCCTTCTTCGTCAAAGATGAAAGTGGTGCTGAATCTCTTGAGAAGTCTGGAAAAAATCTCCGATAGTATCTAACCAGACCTAGGAAACTACGCACCTCAGTCATGCTCTAGGGTGGCTCCCAAGCTAGTACTTCCTCGATCTTTGTAGGATCCACTACAACTCCCACCTCAGAGATGACGTGCCCTAAGAAGTGGACCTCTCGAATCTATAACTGAGACTTCGAGAGCATACCATAAAGCTGGTTCTCTCGGAGTGTATCCAGTACAACCCACAAGTGGTAGGTGTGCTCCTCCTCAGTAGTCGAGTAAATCAATATGTCGTTGATAAAGACTACGACAAATTGATCGAGGTAAGGCTGGAAGATACTGTTCATGAGACTCATGAACACTACTGGAGCATTGGATATGCCGAAAGTCATAACCAAGAACTCATAGTGGCCATACCAACACCTGAAGGCCATCTTCGGCACATCCTCTTCTCAAACTCTGAGTTCATGATAGCCTGACTTGAGGTCTATCTTTGAGAACAATCATCACCCTTGAGATGATCGAAGAGGTCTTCAATATTCAGAAGTGGATACTTGTTCTTTACGGTCACTTGATTTAGGTGATGGTAGTCAACACATAGTTGTAAGCTCCAATCTACCTTCTTGGCGAACAAAATCGGAGAAGCCCAGGGTGAAACACTGGGTCGGATGAATCCCTTGCCCTGCAAGTCCTCCAGCTGTACCCGTAGCTCATGAAGCTCAGCAAGATCCATCCGATATGCTAGAGTAGATATCAGGGCTATCCTAGGGTACAGGTCAATATAGAAGTATACCTCTCTGTGAGGAGGTAGTCTTGGAATGTCGTCAGAAAAAACGTCCGCATACTGATCCAACACAATAGGGAAACTCGGACTCCGCATGTCAACTACTCTTAGGATGAAGCTAGCCAACTGATGAGTGATCGACTGTCCTCTCCTCTGTGTAAGTCCATCCTGCGCTGCAAAGGCTCCCTACTCATGGGTGAAGGTGGACCTACTCCCATCTGTGTGGACACACCGAACCTTGTGCCTAATACAGTCGATCTGAGCATGGACTGTAGATAACCAATCCATGCCCATGATGATGTCTTAAGGCCTCGACGCCACTACAAGAAGATCCTAGTTGAAGCTCTCACCTCCTAGAGTAAGCTCACACTGTAGGCACTAGGGTGTAATTGTCGAATCTACTCCTGTAGGAGTCTCTAGCCGTAAGGATCAAGCCAACGGTTCCGTCAGAATCTCCGAGATCCGAACAAGGGCATCATCAATAAAAGAATGAATCCATCTTGTGTCTATAAGAATTGCGGCAAGGGTGGAGTAGACAGAGATAGTACCTCGAATCATCTCAGGTGCACTGTGTCCGTAAGCCTCCACTGCCTAAAGCTGAGCCTACCTCTGTCCGCCAGCTCCCTGTGGTCGGAGTGGACCTCCTTGTGGTGGTGGTGGTAGAGCCCCGAAGCGTCGTCCACCAACTGCTGCTCAGCCATCTCCTCTACCTCATCCGCCTGTTCCCTGTGGACCTCCACGGTCAAACCTCTACCTCTACCTAGGTGGTCCCTCAACCATCTGCTGCTCCTCTGCATGGCGGGTCGGGCAGTCATGAGCCATGTGGCCCTGACCGCCGCATGAATAGCACTACCTTCTTCTCATATGATTGGCTCTGTTGCGTGTGCCCCGCACCTCTGAACCAGTATCATGAGGTCACCCACCTGATGGCCTGGTCTACTTGGACCTCTGCGACATCTGTCTACTGCTGGCTGCAGAATACTCTACTACATGTTGCCCTGCGGTAGGCCTCTCAGCTGGGGTAGGCTCAGCAATGAATCTCTCCACAAGTAGGGATCTCTCTAGTACTCTTGACTACGTCACAATAATGAGGGAGATCATCGAAGCCCTGATCTCATGCCTCAGTCCCTGATCGAAGGTCTGGGCCCGAAATAATGGGTCTCGTACCATGTTCGTGGAGTAGCGCGAAAGGTCGGTAAACCTCTCCAAGTACTGGGCTACTGTCATGCTGCCCTACTGCAAGTGTAGTAACTTATGAATGTGCACCACACGGAGGGTGGATGGAATGAACTTTGAGTTAAAGTGGATCTCGAAGTCTGTCTAAAGAAGAGATTCATCATCGTGCACCTGGAGCATCAGGCTCCACCATCTACCTACTGCCGCATGTAGGAGACTCACCGCAAGGATCACCATAAGATCTACTGGTGTCCCTACCAATATGAAGACTCGAAAAACAGCCTCCATCCAATCCTCGGCTGCCTAAGGGTCCGTCTCCCCATGGAACCTGGGTGGTCTCAGATGCTGAAACTCGTGAAGTGCACTCCGGCGACGTGCACTCTCAGATATTGGGGACGGTGGCATCGGTGGCTCGGCGAGTAGAGGTACTGTCGGTGCCTCCACTGTAATGGGGCCCTGCACCGAGGCCTCATCACTCGGTGGGCTGCTCTCTCACACAAAACTCATAACCCTAGCTGGCTACTGCCATGGGGCCATCCTGAAAAGAAACAGGTGTGCCACGGTTAAGACAATATACCTGATGAGATGACACAAAGTAATCACAAAGAAAACATTTGAAACACACATGCAATCAATGTTTTCGTGCATTGAGTAGGAAATCAAAAGTCAGGGTCCTGGTGTATGGATACGTCGGCCGCCACACCAAAACTGGACTCCCTGGATTGATAACCACACTCAATACCCTTAACACTATTGCTTCACGTAGAAGAAATTACCAGATCCCTGAGTTATGTGGTAGAACCTACTCCTCTAATACAAATTTATCACAACCCATCCTTAGGTCCTGTGCTGTGACTACCCCAAGCCCGCCTTCCATAGGCCAGGGGTTGGCGACTAGCACTAAAGGCGTAAGTACAGATATAAGGGAAGGAATTTCCATTATATAAGTAACGAACACAACAGAGAACGCAAGCTGAAGTAAACAATAAGTAAACTGAGTACAAAAGTAAGTGCTGAAAAGTAAATGGGCCAGAATACAAACCCAACTGAAAGTACAGTAGAATTGAAAAGAAAGTACATAAGAAGTAAAGTAAATTAGCAACCACCGAGTCGTCCTCCGGCTATCCCACCTGAAGGGTGGGTATAGATGGTCCCCTCAGCTCCTCAGGTACGGTCGTCTGCTCCGTGTACGTCCCGCCTGATATTCCACCTCCGGATACCATTATGCTCCACAAGCCTCAACCACGCTCAGTGTTGTCCGTTGTCTGCAACCAACACAACGTAGTGTGGGCATAGCCCATGCAGGGGTGAGTATATGATACTCAGTAGGGACCCCGAGACCCCCGTAGGTCTCCCAAAATCCACAAAGGATAAATCACAAAGGAAATTTACAAACACTAAGTATCAAACAACTCTACTTAGGTATATGCCCATACATATACCTAAGTCATCAATTCCAGTTCGGCTCCAACTCAGGAGCCCAGGTACAACCTAGTCCACACAGGAATGTACAATCCCGTCCATAAAGGAAAACATAACCCAATCCATACAAGAAAGAAAGTCAATCATATCGATGATACTAATTGAAAGTCAAGACTCAGGTCACATAGGTATACTACTCACAAAGAGGGGTGGAGATGATAGATGTAGCCTCTGAATCATCTCCCATGCCGAAGCCATGTAGGATCCAAGTACAAAAGTTGTCGCTGCCGAACCCACGTAGGATCCAAGTACAGTAACCATCACTGCCAAACCCACGTAGGATCCAAGTGAAGTATTCATCACTGCCAAACCCACGGAGGATCCAAGTACAATCTTCCTCACTGCCGAACCCACATAGGATCCAAGTACAGTCGTCCTCTTCAGAACAGTCGCAACCATCTATAAGGTTCCCGCACACAGCACGCTCGATTCCGAGAGGGTCCAATCCACGAGCCAAGGGGTTCGATACATCAACTATCATGAAGTCCAGATTTTAGGTATCATAAATTTCCGTCTTGTCAATAGGAACTCAACGCGACAGACGACACATCAATCAGATGCCTGGTCTGAGAGATATTGGATTTTCGGTCATAGGGGCCCAGTTTGTTTTTAAGCTAAAACCAACCCAACCATACTCCAGCTATGACCAAACCTTAAGTAGAGTAAGTCAAAAGAACCATATCACTAAGAGGAATTCAACGTAATTGACAGCACGTCATTCGGACGTCCGATCGTTAAGTTATAAGCATTTCCACTCCAAGGGACCGATTGGTTTTGGGTTCGAACCAACCCGGCCATACCCAAACTTAGCCAAAACCTCAAGTGTAATTTCCCCAAACAACCATATCGATCCAAGGATCTCTACGTAACTGACGGTGTGTCGATTGGAGGTCAGAAGCCCAAGATATGGGTGTTTGAACGAACCTGGCCTGAAAATAGGGGGTCTGGGCCCGGTCCGACCCGACCCGGGTCCGGGTCCGGCCCGATTGGGCATGGCCCTACCTGGTTGGCGCGGCCCGGCCCGACGCTGGAGGCCCGGACCGGCGTGGGAGGCCCAGCCTGGCGTGGCCTATGGCCCGGCTCAGAATCTGGCCGCGGCTCGGCTGTCGGCCGAGCAGGGTGCGAAGGGGGCACCGCCCCCTTATTTCCAAAACGGCGAACCCGTGGGGTCTGACCTAGGTATCTTCCGGGGTGCTACGACACCCCAGTTTCCTTTGAATGGACAACCGTGATGGCCAACCTTGTGTAACCACAGGACCCCCTCAGGTCTCACCTCCAGGTGGCACCGGCGGCCGGCTCAGCCAGCCGCCCCTTTGAAGACCTCCGCGGCGCGACGATGCAGCACCCCTCCACCGCGGCCCGCCCTGGCCGTGGCCCCCTTGATGCTCCAGTGTGGTGCGATGGTGCCGCGCCCCTCCACCATGGCCCGCTCCTGGCCACAACCTCCTTCAGCCTTACCGGCACGGCGTGACAGTGCCACTCTCCACCATCGCGGCCCGCTCCAGTCGCGGTCCTCCTCGTTCCCGCATGGTGCAACGGCACCGCGCTGCCTTCGCCACAATCATCAACTAAGATCAACAAAAAAGGGGAGGATGATTGGCCGTGTTTGTGCGGTCCGATATTCTCTCGTTATGACAATAACAAGCGGCCAAATTTTAATCAACAAAGGTTGATAAATAAAAATTGAACAAAGATAACCCCTACCTCAAAGGAATTTCACGGTTGTTAAGCGCCGCAGATAATGGAGTCGTTTCCTTCGTCGTCGGTGTCTCCTCCCTTGTCGCGAAGGAAGAAGAGGGTGGAGAAACCGAGCTGCCGAGTTGACGTTCTTCATCGGAGAATTGGCGTTCTTTGACAAGAAGATGAACCGATCTTCCCAAAACTCAAGAGCTCCCTTCCCTTTCTCTTAACACCACAATTTCCAACCAAAATAAAATAAGGATCTTCCTTATTTTATTTACACATTCCAAGCATTCAAAAACTCAAAACTCAAACACTTAATTCAATTAATTGAAGAGGTTCAATTAATTAAATTAATGTGTGTTGGCATTATTAAAGTAGGATAGGAGAAGTCACCCAATTAATTACAAGGGGTTTAATGGGGGGGTTTTAGGGAATGTGAAGGTTTGGGGATCGTGCGGGCCCCACCTCACATTTATCCTCACATAGGCAGTTAGGATGTTAGTGAGTCCCACCCCAACTCCCCCATGTAGGATAAAACCAACTTAGTTAGGAATAAAATTATACCACAAATTTTATTCACCTTTTTATTTAATCCACATTTTTTAACAACTCCTCCAAAGAAAAAAAATCTTCAGTAAAGGTCCTCTTAATCAATTACCGGTTCTGAGGTTTCATCAGTGCCCTCATATTTTAATTCCGAGCATTGGTTCAAAAGATAGAAAAACCTGCTCGTTCGTTCATTGAAGGTACCCGAGCTACACTTCGAAAATTGATTCCGGGCACACCGGGCCTCAGAATCAGGTGCCGTCAAAAACTGCGTACTCATAAAATCCCAAAGAATTTAAGAAATAAATTTTCCTTGAAATTTACATGTCTTTACAAAAACACCAAGGGGATTAAATCAAGGTTACTAGAATATATTTAAATTTTTGAGGGGGGGGGGTCATTGAGCATCAAACCACCATAGTAAATTAAAGAGTCTAGTTGACATGATTGAAGGAAATAGAGTTCAATCTAATGTTCTATTAATAATTCAATGTATTATTTGTGGGGAACATGTGAATTATCCAAGTCAATTCCATAATAAAAGGATTAACCAAGATAAAGAGCATCACCAACCTCTACAACCAAGATAAAAATGGAATGCCAATGCAAGCACTAATTCCAAAATGGATCATGATATTTAAGGTTCATGTTCCCTCCACTATAGAGATATATTTATTTTTGGAATATGATTCTAAGAACTATGGTATATATAATATGTTTTATAATAACACCAAATCACCACCCCAATGATTTGAATATTAAAGAAAATTTTTCATTATATGAATATTGTATTCCAAGTTGATGTTTATAGGAGTGTGTGTTAGGTTCATGAGGCTAGATACCCTAAGAGGGGGGGGGGGGGGGGGGGAGGTGAATCGGGGTATGAGAGATTAAAAAAAACTACCCATTTGTGATCTTGTTTCGTCGTTGGAAAAAACTCTATTCTCTATCTCCTTCCTATTGCAAAGTATGAACACAACTTAAAGCATTAAAAGTAAACAACAATTTTACTTAGTTCACCCACACTGGGATACATCCAAGGAGCATATACTAGCAATGTTCTGATGTACCAAATACACTATAAGCGTACCACTGTTTACAAGTTTGTAGAGGACTCAATGTCCCTCCTTGTTTACAACCATTCACAAATTTAAAGCTCAATGTTCTCCCAATTGAAGTGTTCTCACTACTTAATCAAGAGATCCACTCCCAATTTATAGACTTGTAGGTACCTTAATTATCTCAAATGAATTCATCTTCAATTTTATGTAGATGCTTTTTTGATGTACCACTTTCATCCACTGTTGAAAACAACTTTATCACATTATTACTGTCCAACCTCAATTCTTTCATGAAACACTTACTAGGTCTTGCGCACCAATTTAATGCATTGCATTCAATATTTCACCTTTGTCGCGAAACACCAATTTTGTATAACTTCAATCTTACACACAACTCAAATTTTACGTGAAACATTCTTAGCTTGAACACAACTAAATATATTTTGCGAAACTCCCTTTTCTTAAGATGTTTTACGTGATCTGGAGCTCAGATTCTCTTTATGTGTTAAGCTACTTCAAATGATGGGGGTCACCTCTTATTTATAGACATTGATGAAACCTGTGCATAAGATTCACCGTGTCACATAAGATTCTATTTGAGCGGGTAAAATCCCATTTAACATCTCATTGGGCGCACAAGTTTCTTTCTTGCAACCTCATCTTTCACAAAACTCATAATCTTTCATGCATATCATTCCTTTTCCATTTTTGAAATTTTTATCTTGAAACATGCCTTGCGCACAACTTTACAAACCACCTTATATATTGTGTGCAAATTCCTTTCCCAAAAACATGTTTCCCCATTTTCCGATTTTGAGGCCCAAAAATTTGGAAAACACTGGAAAATGGTTCCACCTTGTATATGTTATTTTTGTACCACCTCCAGACCATCCATTCCTTTTTCATGGTTATTTGTCAACATAGGTTTTCAAAAATATATCCGGAACTCGAAAAATCACAATGCAAACCTTCTTTGTCAACAAAAAATCCCATTTTGTCAACAAACACAAACACATCCAAAATGATTCAATGTTACCTTGAGGGATGTTTTCCCAATAGTGTACCTTTTGAAAATTTTATTGTTCTTATTCAGATGAATTTAATGTTATTTTGGAAATGGATCAATTATCTCCACTTCGAGGGATAATTATTTAGAATAATAAGATCACATTTTGTTTCAACCTATGATAGTCTATGTAAGAATGATTATGAATATAGTTTATAAGAAAATTATACAATGTGAGTGTCGATACAAAAAAATGATCGGCTCTTGGCTCAAATTTTTATAGAAAAACTCAATATTATGGATAATGTTATTCCATTGAAAAAGGATAATTTTCCTAAGTTTGTAAGGTTAATATCCCTCTAACAATTATATCTCAAGTCACGTATATATTTTAACTGTAGTTAATGATTAAAATTATGAGGAAACAATTTATTTATGTGTGGGAGAATTTATCGACCTGATATTTTTATATATGTTTTCCCCTAATTTATTTAAATATGTTCAATAGCTTATTCTTCATGCAACACCAAACTAAAACTAAATAGTGATTTTTTTGCCAATTAAAACCTAGCCATTGAATTAGTAGGTATGAATAGGAGTAAATAAATTATAAAATATATTAATACATATGTTTTATATCTAAAGGATGTTTTAAACAAATCTACTTAATTCATTATTGTGTTTATGAATTTTTTCAAACGCTATAAATTTTATTAAAGAAAACTAATTTTATTTTTAAAGGATTATTTTAATAAAATATAATATTGATTAATTAATACCATCTTTATTAGTGTTTTAGATAAATTAATAATAAGAACATCTAGTATATTAAAGAATTTATTTTCTAACAAAAACAATTTCTCATTATATTTTTTAATTTTATTTAAATGTTAAAGTAGAAAATTTTAGAAATTGAATTTTAAAAAATAAACAAAGTTTTTTGATTTTTTATATCAATATTATCTTAAGAATAATTTTTAGGATTTTTCAAAAATAACTATTTTTAGGTGAATAATATTTTTTTTGATTTTTCTAAAAACTATCACATTTATAATACAAGAATAAATTAAAAGTTTAATAAAGGATTTTTATATAAAAAATATATAATTAATAATTAATATAATACATTTAAAATAATACTATGTCAAATTAATAAAACATATGTTTTAACTTTTTAAAACTGTGTAATATTTCACACTAAAAACTATTTTTATGCATTTATATTAAAATTTAGTCTGTATCAATTTTAGAAATTAAATATAAGAAAATTTATTTAAACTTTTAGTTAAAAGATTCAAAATTATTCAACAGGTTAAATTTTATTTTTATGCATAAATATAATATTAGTATGATTAATAATAATTACTCCAATAATGGTAAATCCGTTTTTTAAAAGAACTACTTTATAAGTATTGTTTCATTTTTATTTAATAAATTAATTTGATATAAATTAAATTATGAATCTAATATAACTATTAAAATTATATTTAATTATATTAAAACTAATTGGATTTTTAATCAACACTAAATAATTAATGAACAAAAAATGTTTAAAAGTCATTTTTCTACAAAAACTACTATTTATATATTATATTTTAAATTAAAAGTTGATTTTATTATATTTAGAAATTGATTTAGACTATATGGAGATTAAATTTTGGTAAAAGGCATTAAGATTTTTTAATATGGGATACACTATATTTTTAAATGAAATATAAATTACTTAGTAAAAAACTAGTTACCAAGGTAAAATTAAAAATGATAAAATGTAAAACCCTAAAGTAAAAGTTCGTAATCATGTTTATAAATTATGAATAAAATCTTTTTTGAGGCTTGATAAAAACGATAACACCTAAAAATTAATTATTATGAAATTATAGAGTCATTTACGAAGGAATAATATGATAATATTATGGAATTGTAAAGGGTATTACCAAAAGTACCATTTTCTTCACTTATAAAAGGGGATCTATTTCACCTTTTAAATGCTACCATTAGAATCAGATTTCTCATTGAAACTCTATCTATAGTGAATCTCCTAGAAGTGATGTTTTTATCTATAAGCTCATGGTATCTATAAGTTATCTCAAGGACTTATATTTCAAGAATATCTCTAAGAGAAGATCGCGTCTCCAATGAAGTTAAGCATAATTGAAAAATGAATCTGGAATAAGGTATGCGGTTTCTTATGAAATTATTCTCTTTGAGAATTTTTTTTATTATGAACATAATTTATATTATATGGTGTATATTCTACATAATTTAGATATTATATCATGTAATATATTTTATTCATGTAAATTGAAGTTCATTTTAAAGATTTATATTTCAAGAGGTTTTGATGCTTCTTATGTCGTAAGTATATTCTTGGACTCATTTATGATTCATTGAGACATGTTATATATATTTTTTACCATGTTCCCATTTATAAGGTGTTAATTTTATTTACCATTAAATGAATTTTTTATATTTTATTTGTTTGTGATTCATGAGATATACTAATTCAAATCAAGTTTTTTTCTTTAAATGGCCTTCGACTCAAGTGTTAGCCCTATTGGAAGGGTTTCCATCCCAATCCATATTCATTGAGAAATTATTTGATATTATGAATCATTACTAATTTTTATGGTGTATATAATTCCCCCATTACTTAATATATAATAAATTATTATCAAACTTAGAAAATTCACTTCCATTCATTCACTTATTTATTGTGGGATACAATTGATGTATTTCTAAAAATATAAGGGGTTGTAAAAACTCAATATTATTTATTAAGTTATAATGTTTAACTTTTATTATCAAATTTCATTTCATATTTTATTCTCTATTTATATCTTAAGATATTAATTTTATTCAAATCCTCATTATTTACGAGTTCTAATTCGTTTTTAAAATACTTTTATCTTAAGAATAATTCTCATCCACTTAAACAACAGTTTTCCCTTAGGGTCCATAATTTCCCATCCGTCTAATAATATCCTTTTTAAATGGAAACATAATTATGTTTTATATTATGTGAAAATTATATATGTAACACCCGAGACTTTTATGTTATATAAATCATCAAAGGAATCTTTTTCTACACAACACTTGCTTGGCTTGCTTTACACGCAATCGCGACCTTCCTCGATAGCTTGCGTCGTACGCAATACCGAGTTTCACTAAACAACAATATGCTACTAAAACTAGCCGTTATGAATAGTAATAACCACTTTTTGAAATTTTATAAATTTTATTTTTCAAAATGGACTTCATTTTTGGACTCAGAATATCAAAATTAGCCTAGGGTGAAATTTTGGTATTTTTCTGAAAACTTTCAATTTTTGATGAATAGTGAAACCACTAAGTGGTAGGTTAAAAACTGAATTTTGCATAAAACTTAATTTTACCGCTTCTGTGAATGGAATTTCGAAAATCCGACCGAAACGGTTGATATCAGTAAGTAAAATTTGGTTCAATGAGATAAAAATATTTTTTTTGGTGAATAGTAACTTTTTACTTTTTTTACCGCGGTTAATAGTAAATAGGGTAACTAAGGGTAAATATGATATTAATATTACCCTAACACATGTCCTAATTCTATTGGATAAGTGTAATTCGACCAAAAACGACCTTATGAATAAAATATGACCATTTAGGCCCACTTGGGTTAGATTAGGACATTTATTATTAATTTATTTAAAGAAGGGTTAAAATAGTTAAAAACAAAGTTTAATAAGTAAATCATTTTTAATATGGGGTTATACATAAGATAAATTCGACTATAAAAATTCATTAGAAAGATAAAACTATTTCCTACATGATGGTATTTTATTTGTAATTTTTAGACATCAAATAATTTAATTTATTTATGACACAAAGATGATGCAGTAATTATCTTATTAATGAAATATTGACATAATTGATAATATAAATACCAAAATAAATGTAATTTAAGACTTTTTATGAATTCCACTAATTTTCCAGGTTACTATGATATATTAGTGTTGATTTAATCAACTTGTTTCGAACATATAATTCTGTTATGACTTTCACAAAAATCATATATCAAATAGTGTCAAAATTGACACAAAATAGTTTTTAAATCAAATATTATATTATTAATTGTTATTTTATTCCTAAAAATCTAAGGTTCGGCCAAATGACTTAGATAAGGATATATATATTAATAATAAACAATTTGGGGTTCGTTTGTCATGTTATAGTAAGTGTATTAACCATATAGTGAAAGAAAACAAAAAGACATGGTAAAAGTTAAATTATTTAACTTAGAGTTAAATCTAATTGATAAGGTTAAAATAATATCCCAAACTTGTCTAAATCCTATTGGTTGATAGGATTTCGACCCTTCCCCACTTTAGCTTCGAAATAAGACCCTTTGGAACCATTATAAACCGATTTTGACTTTAATATAAAATAATATTTTGAGATATTCCTAAGGTGCCCCTCTCCTCCCTTATAAAAGGGCACCTCCTCCCCCTCCTCCTCACACAAAATTGAGCACTCAAGCTCGGCCAACCCCTGACATTTTCTCCTCTCCACTTCCCTAGAATAATCCTAGAGGTCCTGGTCTTCTTCAAAGACCAATATTAGTTCCCTAAGTGGAGGATTCAAAGAAGCGTTCCAAAGAAGAGGTAATATCCATTACTGATCTTTTCAATTTCTTTCTTCTTCAACTTATTCTTCTTTATTTGTTTCATGATAAAGTAATAACATCAGTATTACTTACATACTGATATGTTATTATAATTATGAAACAACCCTAATTCACCTTCTATCCATCCTACGGAAAAATGAAATCACCGCGTGTGCGTACGTACGGAATACCGTCTCCACGCCGTGGTGTAATCTATTTTCAACCACCACCTTACAAGGATGGGTATAATGGTGTAATGAGTAACAATTTATGATTATTATTAAGTAATATTGATACTGAAATAATATATATAAATACTCCAATACAATTCCACGATCATAGGAACGATATCATCACTCGTGCGTACGTACGGAATACCGTCTCCACGATGTGAAGCGACTCGTTCTACATGATCATCATTACATAATAATTATATAAATGAATTGAATGAATAAATATGATATATGTTACACTAATACCATTCTGGATATAAGTTATCTATAACCTTAAAATAAGAATAAGAATTTATTCGGCAAAACACGCATAAGAACAAAAGGCAATAAAGACCCGAGTAACAAGTAACAATGAAATATTACTAACAAGAAGCTAAGAATATGACCATATATGATATCATATCAATATGTATGATTCTGGAATAAGTCAATAACATTATTTAAACCATTATACAGGAGCTTCAGACACGTACAAAGCTAATCGGACCTAAGGTAAGGGGAAATATCACAATCTCATTTTTTTATCCGAGATTGTTTATCTGTAAGTATTTACTGGGGTGTATTTTATCATCCACATCCATGTTTACTCAATATGTAATATTATTTCCATCCACTTACAATATTTTAAATCCAATTTTACCCTTCGGTGAGTTTTTAGTAAAGAATAAGAAAGAAATCTTTTGTCGTTTTTCGTACGAGGTACTTTTTGACTTTTCCGACAAAAGTACGAAGAATGTTTTTTTAACTTATACGGCATGAATGGATTTCTAAAAAATTATTTACAAGAAGCTTCCTTTACAAGTATTCAAGTTTATTTTTAATCAACTTCTTTTATTTTAAAATTGTATGACATGTTAAGAAAGGAAAAGTGTTTTTGAAGTAGAAAGGATATTTTCCTCAAGAATGAAGTTCAAGTATTTTATCAAAATTATTTTCCATCTAAGATAATAAAAGGGTTCTGTTTTTACCCCTATTATTACATGGATTTGATTATGTTGTGATGGAAACATTTTTATGAATTCCTTTATCTTATATGAATTGTTTTATGATGTCATGTTGTTTAAGAATCCCATTTTTATTACATGGGTTATGCGATGATGTATGATTTATGATTATGTGGCACACATAAGAGAGGATTCATTATAAGATGGGTGGGACCTATATCTCCCTCCAATGAATTGGGTAAAGATTTTATATCTCGTGAGATAGACAGGGCTGGAACGGTAGGTTATACCGGTTCAGTGAAACAGGACTGAAACGAGGGTTACTCGATTCAGAAAGGGACTTTGTCCACTAAGATAGTCTTGGCAATGAGTCATGACTAACAAGAAATGATTTTCCATGATTATGTGTGCATGCCACAATGTTTCAAGTTTCATGTTATGATTATGGCGATATCATTTTCACTTCTATGATTTATTCCATGTTAAGATATTATGATCTCTTTTGCAGGTTATGATTTTCAAAAAGATATGATATGATTTTTAGTTCCTTTATTTTCCCTTGCTGAGCATTTGAGCTCACCCTTTTATGTTTTCTTTTCCCCAGGTCAGGAAGATGGATATTAAGTAGAATATACTAAAAGGGACCCTAGATATGATGAAATAAATGGGAGACACTGTAGAAGATTTATGAACCAGTTGTTTATGTTTCCCAGTTTCTAAAGACACTATACCTATATGGTCCTTTGTGGTTTTGTCATATGTTGTAATAAGTTTGCTTCAATTTTGAAGTATTAACAATAAATGTAAAGTATGGGTCGTTATAGTTGGTATCAGAGGAATGGTATAGTCAAACTTTGGAAACTAGGATGTGAAAGCCTTAGTAAGAACCCTAAGGATAAGTCTAAGCATATAAAACAATCTTAGTGTTTTAGAAATGGCCTTGAATAACCTAGGATAAGACCTTAAGCATGAAAATTGTATTCTTGAATTATGTGGTTTTCCTATTATAATTAGTGCTGCTCACACTATTCTTCTTGGTTTTAGTCAATGGCTGGAACCCGAAGGAACCGTGTTAATGCGGAATGCGATGGGCAATGCAATGATTGTCCCCCTGAGCAACCAAACGATATGGGAGCTGGAATGAAAAATCTTGTAGCCATGATCACACAACTTTCTCAAGCTATGAATCATGCAGGACTTCCAAACGAGAAAAGGAAGGAGCAACATTCTGTTGAATCCTTCATGAGGCAGCGTCCACCTTCTTTCAGTGGGTCTACTGATCCATTAGTTTCTGAACAATGGATTAGTACTAATGAAAAGATATTTTCAGTTCTTCAATGTTCTGAACATGATAAAATCATCCTAGCAGTGTATCGTTTGGAAGGATATGCTGATCAATGGTGGAATCTTATTAAGAATACGAGGCAAAGGGATGAAATTGAGTCTATGGAATGGGACGAGTTCAAGAACTTATTTTTCAATAAGTACTTCCCTCGTATTCTCCGAACAAAGATGGAGAAAGAGTTTCTTGAACTGAAGCAAAGGGATGATGAATCTGTTGGTACCTATGAAGCAAATTTTACAAGACTTGCAAGGTACGCTTCTGGTATTATTATCCAACCTGAGAGTAAGATCGATCGATTCTTTAGTGGCTTAAAACCAAGTCTTCGAAGGGCGTTAGCCATAAGGGACTTCAATAGCTACGAGGAAATCGTTCGATGTGCTCTCAAAGTCGAGATGGAGATTGGAGTAACCCATCAGTCACATGGGTTTGATAAGAAGAGGAAGATGGAATTCAAAGGAAAATCTAAAGAGCACACTGAAAAGAAGATGAGCTTTCCCTTATACTCAAAGTGTGGAAAGAAACATGGAGGGAGTTGTCTTAAAGGGACAAGTAAATGTTTTAAATGTGGAAAGGAAGGTCATCGGGAATTTTAATGCCGTGATAATGGGAAGAAGATGTCTAATGACGCAAACAAAGGAAGGGATACACAGAATGAACCTACTACACTTCAATGTTTCAAGTGAAAGGAGATGGGGCATTATGCCAATCAATGCCCAAATCCAAGGGTTGATGATGATGGTCGACGTCAACAAAATCCTAAGGCTAAAGACAAAGGAAAGTCACATGCAATTTCTATCAGCGATGTGGAGTACGATAACGAAGTGGTGAAAGGTACACTTACCATCCACTCTAAAGTAGCAAATGTTTTATTTGATTCTGGATCCACCCACTCTTTTATTTCTGAAAAATTTTCTAAGGGTATCACCGTACTACCTCAACAATTAGATGTTGAGTTAGCTGTGACAACACCTAATGGCACAACAGTCGCATCAAAAGTTTATAATTCTTCTCCGATCGAAGTTTGTGGGAAAGTGCTTCCTGCAAATCTTGTGATCCTTCCTTTAGTGGAATTTGACGTGATTCTTGGCATGGATTGGCTTTCTCTACATGGAGCTCATATCAATTACCAAAGAAGGGAAGTCACATTTCATATTCCAGATCAATCTATGATCGTCTATCAATGCAAGGATGAACATAACCTTCCAGTGGAAATTTCTTCCATCTTATGGGTATTGATTCCACTAAATGAAGGTTATTTATCTCAAATGGTTGGTGAGAAACTCACGATTAAGAATATGCCCATTGTACGAGAGTTTGATGATGTATTTCCGGAGGAATTACTGGGTCTTCCACCAAATCGTGAAGTTGAGTTTTCAATAGAACTCGTACCGGGCGCTTTGCCAATTTCAAAGACACCTTATAGAATGGCCCCAATTGAGTTGAAGGAATTGAAGAAGCAACTCCAAGAGAATCTTGATAAGGGATTCATATGCCCTAGTGCGTCACCTTGGGGAGCACCTGTTCTATTTGTTAAGAAGAAAGATGGATCAATGAGACTCTGCATTGATTATCGAGAACTTAACAAGATCACTATCAAGAACAAAGATCCTCTCCCACGCATTGATGACTTATTTGACCAACTACGCGGAGCTCAATACTTTTCCAAGATTGATCTTCGTTCAGGGTATCATCAATTAAGGGTCAAAAGGGAGGATATACCAAAGACGGCTTTCCGTACAAGGTATGGACACTATGAATTTATAGTGATGCCATTTGGTCTTACTAATGCCCCTTCTATCTTCATGGATCTAATGAATAGAGTCTTTAGAGACTATCTTGATCAATTTTTGGTAGTCTTTATAGACGATATTCTTGTCTATTCAAAGAGCAAGGAAGAGCATGAAGATCACTTGATAATTATATTGAAGACCCTGAGAAAGGAGAATCTTTATGCCAAATTTACCAAGTGTGAATTTTGGCTTCAAAAAGTTGCATTTTTGGGTCACATAATATCAAAAGAGGGGATATCTGTGGATCCAGCAAAAACAGAGGTTATCGAAAGATGGTCGAGACCAACAACAGTAACTGAGATCCGAAGTTTTCTTGGTTTGGCTGGATATTATCGACGTTTTGTAAATGATTTTTCACGATTATCTAATCCACTCACCAAGTTGACTCGGAAAGGAGTTAAGTTTGTCTGGACAGAGGAATGTGAAGAGAATTTCAAGGAGTTAAAAAGAAGGTTATCCAGTGCACCTGTGCTCACACTGCCTTGTAGTGGAGAAAGGTGTGTGATCTACAGTGATGCATCCAAGAAGGGATTGGGGTGTGTTCTTATGCAAAATGATATGGTGATAGCTTATGCCTCACGACAGTTGAAAATCCATGAGCAAAATTACCCAACACATGATTTGGAGTTGGCTGCGGTAATCTTTGCATTAAAGATTTGGAGGCATTACCTTTATGGTGAAAGGTGTGATATTTATACTGATCATAAAAGTTTAAAGTATATTTTCACACAAAAGGAGCTGAATATGCGTCAAAGAAGATGGTTGGAGCTGATTAAGGATTATGACTGCTCAATCCACTACCACCCTGGGAAAGCAAACAAGGTGGCAGATGCATTAAGTCGACAAGACCATGCTAGTTTATCCATGATGAGGATCACAAAAGATCCAATATTTATGGATTTACAAAGGATGGATCTTGGAATTCTAATGGAAGGGGAAAAATCTTATCTTTCTCAAATGAATGTTCAACCATCTATACATGTGAAGATTAAAGAGGCACAGAAAGAAGATGTAGAGTTACAAAAGAAGGTGAGAAATGTTCCTGAATTCAACCTTGATTGTGATGGGATAATAAAGTTCAGGAATCGGGTTTGTGTTCCTCCAATCCCCGAATTAAAAAAGGAGCTGCTGGATGAGGCTCATAGTTCATCGTTCTCTATTCATCCTGGAAGCACGAAGATGTATAGGGACCTGAAAGAGTACTTATGGTGGGATGTCATGAAAAGAGATGTTGCTGAATATGTCTCTCGATGCTTGGTTTGTCAACAACTTAAAGCTGAGAGACAAAAGTCTAAGGGGATGTTACAACCATTACCCATACCCGAATGGAAATGGGAAAACATCACTGTGGACTTTGTCACAGGACTTCCTAAAACATCCAAAGGCAATAATGCTATCTGGGTCATAGTTGATCGTCTTACAAAGTCTGCACACTTCATTCCTATTAGAGAGGATTTCTCTCTAGATCAGCTTGCCAGGATATATGTAAAGGAAGTGGTAAGATTGCATGGAGTACCACTTTCTATTATATCTGATCGGGATCCGAGATTTACCTCGAAGTTCTGGAGAAGTCTTCAGCATACTCTGGATACAAAGTTGAGTTTCAGTACTGCTTATCATCCCCAGACAGACGGTCAGTCTGAAAGAACAATTCAAACCCTAGAAGATATGTTGAGAGCTTGCTCTATGGATTTCAAAGGAGGTTGGGATCAACACCTACCTTTGGTGGAATTTTATTATAATAATAGCTTTCACTCCAGTATTCAGATGGATCCTTATGAAGCTCTCTATGGAAAGAAATGCAGGACTCCAACTTGCTGGGATGAAGTTGGGGAAAGAAAGCTATTAGGACCTGATCTCGTTGATGAAATGGCAGAAACGGTCAGATCTATTCAACAACACATAAGAGAAGCTCAGAGTCGACATAAAAGTTATGCCGACAACCGAAGAAAAGACCTAGAGTTTGAAGTGGGTGATAAAGTGTTCTTACGAATATCTCCCTGGAAGAAGGTTATGATATTTGGAAAGAAGGTGAAGTTGAGCCCTAGATATATCGGTCCTTTCGAAATACTAGATCGTGTTGGGAAGGTAGCTTACCAATTGGCGCTTCCACCGAATCTCTCTCAAGTTCACGATGTGTTCCATGTATCTCTCCTGAGAAAGTAAATACCTGATCCTTCACATGTACTCAGCTCAGAAGTTGTACCGCTGGAGTAAGATCTTTCTTATGAAGAACAGCCGATAGAGATTCTGGATCGTAGCGAAAAAGTCCTACGAAACAAGACCACTCGCTTGGTGAAAGTTTTATGGAGGAACCACCAACTTGAAGAAGCTACATGGGAGCTTGAGGATATGATGAGGGAGAAGTATCCTCATCTGTTTGTTACAAAGTGATGAATTTCGAGGGCGAAATTCTTTTTAAGGGGGGTAGAATGTAACACCCGAGACTTTTATGTTATATAAATCATCAAAGGAATCTTTTTCTAGACAACACTTGCTTGGATTGCTTTACACGCAATCGCGACCTTCCTCGATAGCTTGCGTCGTACGCAATACCGAGTTTCACTAAACAACAATATGCTACTAAAACTAGCCGTTATGAATAGTAATAACCACTTTTTGAAATTTTATAAATTTTATTTTTCAAAATGGACTTCATTTTTGGACTCAGAATATCGAAATTAGCCTAGGGTGAAATTTTGGTATTTTTCTGAAAACTTTCAATTTTTGATGAATAGTGAAACCACTAAGTGGTAGGTTAAAAACTAAATTTTGCATAAAACTTAATTTTACCGCTTCTGTGAATGGAATTTCGAAAATCCGACAGACACGGTTGATATCAGTAAGTAAAATGTGGTTCAATGAGATAAAAATAATTTTTTGGTGAATAGTAACTTTTTACTTTTTTTACCGCGGTTAATAGTAAATAGGGTAACTAAGGGTAAATATGATATTAATATTACCCTAAAACATGTCCTAATTCTATTGGATAAGTGTAATTCGACCAAAAACAACCTTATGAATAAAATATGACCATTTAGGCCCACTTGGGTTAGATTAGGACATTTATTATTAATTTATTTAAAGAAGGGTTAAAATAGTTAAAATCAAAGTTTAATAAGTAAATAATTTTTAATATGGGGTTATACATAAGATAAATTCGACTATAAATATTCATTAGAAAGATAAAATGATTTCCTACATTATGGTATTTTATTTGTAATTTTTAGACATCAAATAATTTAATTTATTTATGACACAAAGATGATGCAGTAATTATCTTATTAATGAAATATTGACATAATTGATAATATAAATACAAAAATAAATGTAATTTAAGACTTTTTATGAATTAAACTAATTTTACAGGTTACTATGATATATTAGTGTTGATTTAGTCAACTTGTTTGGAACATATAATTCTGTTATGACTTTCACAAAAATCATATATCAAATAGTGTCAAAATTGACACAAAATAGTTTTTAAATCAAATATTATATTATTAATTGTTATTGTATTCCTAAAAATCTAAGGTTCGGCCAAATGACTTAGATAAGGATTTATATATTAATAATAAACAATTTGGGGTTAGTTTGGCATGTTATAGTAAGTGTATTAACCATATAGTGAAAGAAAACAAAAAGACATGGTAAAAGTTAAATTATTTAACTTAGAGTTAAATCTAATTGATAAGGTTAAAATAATATCCCAAACTTGTCTAAATCCTATTGGTTGATAGGATTTAGACCCTTCCCCACTTTAGCTTCTAAATAAGACCCTTTGGAACCATTATAAACCGATTTTGACTTTAATATAAAATAATATTTTGAGATATTCCTAAGGTGCCCCTCTCCTCCCTTATAAAAGGGCACCTCCTCCCCCTCCTCCTCACACCAAATTGAGCACTCAAGCTCGGCCAACCCCTGCCATTTTCTCCTCTCCAATTCCCTAGAATAATCCTATAGGTCCTGGGCTTCTTCAAAGACCAATATTAGTTCCCTAAGTGGAGGATTCAAAGAAGCGTTCCAAAGAAGAGGTAATATCCATTACCGATCTTTTCAATTTCTTTCTTCTTCAACTTCTTCTTATTTATTTGTTTCATGATAAAGTAATAACATCAGTATTACTTACATACTGATATGTTATTATAATTATGAAACAACCCTAATTCACCTTCTATCCATCCTACGGAAAAATGAAATCACCGCGCGTGCGTACGTACGGAATACCGTCTCCACGCCGTGGTGTAATCTATTTTCCACCACCACCTTACAAGGATGGGTATAATGGTGTAATGAGTGACCATTTGTGATTATTATTAAGTAATATTGATACTGAAATAATATATATAAATACTCCAATACAATTCCACGATCATAGGAACGATATCATCACTCGTGCGTACATACGGAATACCGTCTCCGCGATGTGAAGCGACTCGTTCTACATGATCATCATTACATAATAATTATATAAATGAATTGAATGAATAAATATGATATATGTTACACTAATACCATTCTGGATATAAGGTATCTATAACCTTAAAAGAAGAATAAGAATTTATTCGGAAAAACACGCATAAGAACAAAAGGCAATAAAGACCCGAGTAACAAGTAACAATGAAATATTACTAACAAGAAGCTAAGAATATGACCATATATGATATCATATCAATATGTATGATTCTGGAATAAATCAATAACATTATTTAAACCATTATACAGGAGCTTCGGACACGTACAAAGCTAATCAGACCTAAGGTAAGGGGAAATATCACAATCTCATTTTTTTATCCGAGATTGTTTATCCGTAAGTATTTACTGGGGTGTATTTTATCATCCACATCCATGTTTCCTCAATATGTAATATTATTTCCATCCACTTACAATAGTTTAAATCCAATTTTACCCTTCAGTGAGTTTTTAGTAAAGAATAAGAAAGAAATCTTTTGTCATTTTTCGTACGAGGTACTTTTTGACTTTTCCGACAAAAGTACGAAGAATGTTTTTTTTAACTTATACGGCATGAATGGATTTCTAAAAAATTATTTCCAAGAAGCTTCCTTTACAAGTATTCAAGTTTATTTTTAATCAACTTATTTTATTTTAAAATTGTATGACATTTTAAGAAAGGAAAAGTGTTTTTGAAGTAGAAAGGATATTTTCCTCAAGAATGAAGTTCAAGTATTTTATCAAAATTATTTTCCATATAAGATAATAAAAGGGTTCTGTTTTTACCCCTATTATTACATGGATTTGATTATGTTGTGATGGAAACATTTTTATGAATTCCTTTATCTTATATGAATTGTTTTATGATGTCATGTTGTTTAAGAATCCCATTTTTATTACATGGGTTATTCGATGATGTATGATTTATGATTATGTGGCACACATAAGAAAGGATTCATTATAAGATGGGTGGGACCTATATCTCCCTCCAATGCATTGGGTAAAGATTTTATATCTCATGAGATAGACAGGGCTGGAACGGTAGGTTATACCGGTTCAGTGAAACAGGACTGAAACGAGGGTTACTCGATTCAGAAAGGGACTTTGTCCACTAAGATAGTCTTGGCAATGAGTCATGACTAACAAGAAATGATTTTCCATGATTATGTGTGCATGCCACAAAGTTTCAAGTTTCATGTTATGATTATGGTGATATCATTTTCACTTCTATGATTTATTCCATGTTAAGATATTATGATCTCTTTTGCAGGTTATGATTTTCAAAAAGATATGATATGATTTTTAGTTCCTTTATTTGCCCTTGCTGAGCATTTGAGCTCACCCTTTTATGTTTTCTTTTCCCCAGGTCAGTAAGATGGATATTAAGTAGAATATGCTAAAAGGGACCCTAGATATGATGAAATAAATGGGAGACACTGTAGAATATTTATGAACCAGTTGTTTATGTTTCCCAGTTTCTAAAGACACTATACCTATACGGTCCTTTGTGGTTTTGTCATATGTTGTAATAAGTTTGCTTCAATTTTGAAGTATTAACAATGTATGTAAAGTATGGGTCGTTATAATATATACTTTATTCTCTTTTTAAAATAAAGTTTTATTATTATTTTTACGATCTCTGATTTCATTAATGGTTTTTAAAAACATAAAATGGGAAACTTATTATTTCTTATTTTATGAAATGTGTCACATAAACATAATGTTTCACCATGAATATAATTAAAAAACCCATATTATTTTTTGAAAAACCATCATAGTTCAATTATGGTCTAAAGTTAAATTATATGTTACTTCCTTCTTCAAAATATCATATGATCATTTTGAAAAGCATCATTTGTGTGGTTCAGTTTTATTATTAATTATACTTGATCATTCTCATGAATTTTTATTATATTGGAAATAAATGTTCAAGTCTAGTGTTTCTTTATTAAAATATGAACATCTGAATTTATTTAATTTTTTATTCTCTTTAGAATTCTTATGAAATATCCATAAGTTATGATTTGAGACAAGATTATGAAACCCACTTCTTTCTTAGGAGTTTTGATCATTATTATGATTTAAGTATTATTTATTTTCCTCATTTAGCATATATATGTATGATTTTCATTAACGTGATGTGTGGTATTGGAATTACATACCTCTATAGTGTATTGGGTAAATCATTATATCTCATGATATGTTATGTATGAGATTATTGAGTGAACCTAATCCAATATGGGAATTATTAAACTATGTATGGTGTGTGAGAGGTTTTTTTAAGAACACTATGTTATGTGATGGGTAGGAAAAAAATTATATATCCCTCTAATTCATTGGTTAAATCTTTATTTCTTATGATGTGTTATGTGATATATTAGGGTGGGAATCTAATCCAAAACAAGAATTTTTACGCTATGTTTATAAGAATTGGATGTGAACCCAATACACCATGGGATCACTATGTTTATGGAAATATTGATTAAAACCAATCCACCAGGGGAATGTTTCTAATTTATGATGATGGTCATGAGATTTACCTTTGAATTATGTTTATAAAATCAAGTTTTATGATTTTTCACATGTTTATGAATCCATGAATTTATGATATCATTACCTTATGGAATGTTTCCATTCTTATGATCATACAATTTATGATATTATGTTATGAATCTTAACTATTATGTTATGTTTTATTTCCATGGTTATTCCCTTACTAAGATTTTAGCTCACCCTTTTTTATGTATTTTTCACAGGGTATCCTATGCAGATTTATAATATATATGAGAGTGATGAAAACTATATGAAGGTTTAAATAAATATGTTTTTCTTACATTTAATATGATTTATTTTTGTATTTAATATTGCAAATAAACTATACATCTAGATGATTAGATTGTATTTTTTTTGGAAATTTACGTGAAAAATTATGAAATGAATTGTGTTTAAGGCCTCTGTGGATATACAGAGAGCCAATTTTTACCATCAATAATTAAAAAATAAATAAATATTATTATCTCATAAATACCCATTACCTTTTTAGTATTATAATTTTAGATAATTAGGAAAACCCTTTTCTTAATAAAATTAGTATATTTCAAAGTTAATATAATTTTTTTCTAATATACCTAGATTTTATTAATCCTGTTAAGTCTTCAATGTCTTCTAAAATATTCTCTAAAAATGTTACTTTTCTATATATATCATATGTATTAATATTATTTATAACTTTGGAAAATATTAACATTGGATGGGTGATCATAGATACTTAATAAGGGAAAGCATCTTGTAGAATTTATCATAGAACAAACAAGGGATGACAATTATGGAATGAGTAAGTAATAATAAAAAATATCATTTAACTTATAACATGAGAATGTGTTACATAGAAGGATATAATAATATCACAAATTTTGACATATAAATAAATAAATTATTTCATAAATATGGAATGGATAATTGTAGATATCATAATCTTATAGTCAAAGCCTAATCTATGACATAATACATATCATAAAGGCCTAAAAAAATAAAATAAATAACTTGGGAGAGTACTATGAATACCCAAGATATTTTATATCATAAAAATTACTGATTCATTGAGTATATATATAATATCAGGTCCTGCCCATCATTTAATAAGTCTAATTCATTTTTCATATGAGTGAAATGAATAGAAATAAAATACATAATTATCATTCCTTAGTAATAACAAATAATATTTGAAAAAAATCCCTCAAAATGTAAATATATACTTATTATATAATCCTTATACCATAGTGTTAAAAAATAATCCTTATATAAATAAAATTTATATGAATTTTCAATTTTTCTATAGTCAATTAATGACCTATCTTTTTTGAAAACACCCACAATCTAATTTATGTAAAATATTGTATTTACATCATACATAGTAATGAGTATACACCTAATTAAATACAAGAAATGATGTAGAAAAAATCCACGATTATAAAGAAAATGTACATCAATGTGACCATCAATTTATTAGAAATTATTTTGTTTTAGTAAAGATGAGTTCTTTGGAAAATATAGAGGAATACGGTAGTGAATCCTTATTTGAAAAATATTTTCCATTAATGATTTTGTAACTTTATTTAAAAAATAAATTTAAAAGCCACATTTAATTTTTTTCATTATATTTTAATATTAACTTTTAATCAATCATTTTAAAATAATTTACAATAATTAAAACTTCAAAATAAACTATGATTAACTAAGAAAATATAGAGTCAAAGATAAAAATATTCATAAGTGGAAAGAAATACTTTTTTCAAATTTTTAAGAAAATGGTATCCTTTTCTTCAGATTATTTCATATAATAATGGGAATATATAATACCTTATAAAACTATAAAAAATAGAAATAAATTTAAATAATTAATAATGGTCTTGATGAGGGGAGAATCTGTTCAATTGAAAACATTAAAATGTTATTCTTTTCAGACTTTTGTAAAGAAATTCATAAATGACTTGTATAGAAAATGTTAGAAATTAGAAAGTAAAATTTAGTATAATTTTACCTTAAAAAATAATTTAATTATATTAAATAATATTCTTGAATAAAAATCAAGAATATTGAAATAGAGGAAAAGAGATTCTCGACCAAAAAAAGGAAAATATGGTCAGCTTTTATAATAATAATAAAATTGGTGGTTTTTAGCAGGAAATAGATGAAAAAATTAAATATTACTTAAAAACCATAGAAATAACTATATCGGAGTGAAATATATGGGATTTAAGAGATAAATATCACAAGGTTACTCAATTTTCAATTGAAAGATAAACAATCTAGATAAAAACTGAGATTGTAGAATAAACCCTTATCATAATGGTAACTTTCAAATAAAATTGATAAAAATTAGAGTATGATATACTTATATAAATAAAATTAATTAAATGAATGAATATTTAAAAATATATTCAAATCTTATTAATTACCTCATATAAATGAAATCATGGTGCACAAAATAGAACACATCTTAGAGTGCTTAAATTGAGGTCAAGAACCCTTATAGATCGTATAACAGTTGAATCAAAACATCTTCAAAGTTATAAAGTGAAATGGAAAATTCATTATCATATTTAAAGAGTGTACCATGATATAATATTTAAAAGATAAATCATACACACCCTATTTTGGAAATAAGTGCATAATTTAAAACATGTCTTAATGTAGGTATTTTGAGATGAGAATCCATTACCATGGAATTCTACTTGGTTAGATGAATTATATACTCACTATATAATACATATCTATTTATTATAAATATTTAGATGAATAATGTTTAAATTTATCTTACTAGCTACCATACACTAATAGTTTCTTATTTCTTAGTCACAATTCTTTATAACAATCAATATATTTGTGTTAACTATTCAGTATTCTACACATGTTCCTATTCATTGGTTATAGTCCTTGTACCTTGTCCATGCTTTCATCATCTCCAGAATATAAATAATTTCATAAGTAATATATTTATTTCATTAATAAAATTTTATAACCATCCATGATGGCAGCGTTGAAGAATGATAGTTATTGTTCACATAGGCGGTATTTTACACACACACATTAGACATTCCCATTTTTAAATGGATAGAAATGAATGAAAGTAGAAAATAATTTACCGTTATAGAATTATAATTATTTTATTGATATAATTTTTTAATTAAAATCATCTTTATAACCATACATTTGAGCTGGTGACAAAAAATAAAATACATCATTTATGGAGGTGATGGCCCGCACATACACATGTGCGATGTTTTTATTTTCCAATGGATGGAAATGGGGAACATGATTCTTGTTACATCACCATAATAAAATTTTATTAAAACAAATATAATTATTTTTTTATGTCAAGATAGTTATATAATATTTGGGGGAGTTATAATAAAAATGAAACTTGAAATAACATAGTAAATACGATTATCTATCTTTTTGATATCCACCATTTAGTTGAACTTAAAGCCTTTATAAAAGAGGTTTATGGTCACACCAAGGGATTAGGTAAGAGGAATTAGATGCTTTTAGAAGGATTTGGTCATAACATTGAGATAAAATAGAACAAATATGTCTCTTCGTAATGTTCATATTGAGTTCCTTTTTATAAGAAAAAAATAATGGCCTTTTCAGAAATATTTAATCTTTAAGAGTCAAGAATGTAATTTTTAATAAACCAAGTGTCTCATAAGTGGAACTTGTATAGAATTAAAGAACTTTTATAAATCAATTTAATCAAGTTATGATTTTTTTTATTTTTAAATCAATTAATAAAATACTTTTTAACATTAAATATCCTTAAATTCATTTTCAAGACTATTCACATAATTTGAATTTAATAACATTAAGATAATAATGGATCTAAAAAATAAAAACTTATATAATAAATTATAATTTATAATTAACTATAAAAATAATGTAATATCCTAATTAATCCAAAAATTATAACTTTTAATGTTTTAAAAATCATATACACGATTTTCTCCAGCATGCACAACCGGTACATCATTGATGAATACAAATTTTTAATAAATATTATATTATTTAAAATTAATAATAAATTTAATTTATTAAAAATAAAGTTTATGACATTTTAAAATTCATATCGTATATTTATATTTATCAATTTAATGACAAAGTATTATGTGAAAGAGAATGACATTTGTTTTAAATATTAATTTTATAACATAAAAGTAATGTCCTAATCCAAGAAAATGGAAGAAAATGGAAAAAATTCCAAATATAGGAAAAATTAGGGTCTTAATCCACTAATAAAATTAAATTTCTCTAATTTTAAGTAAAATTTAAATCCCTTTACATTATTTTTACCCCCTTAACCCTCTTAACTATTATTGTGGTGACTAAATTTTACTATGGTAACATAATTTTATGACTAAAAATAAAATGGATCTTATTAAATAATTTAAATACATTGAATACAAATATTGAATTAATTTTAAAGATTCAATTTGAATTAGTGGTAGAATTTAATTTTAATATATATATATAAAAATTAAATGTAAAAGTGTTTTTTAGTAAAATTCCTTTTTAAGAATAGTATTTTACACCAAAATGATATATAGAATTTATAATCATGAAATTTATCCAGAAAAAAATATTTATGTAGATTTTAAACCACTAAAAAATTGAATTTCAACTTTTAATAAGTTAATTTTAAAAAAAGATAAAAATAATTCTTTTTCTAGAATAAAATATAAGTTAGGTTCTAAAATGTCTATCCTGGGTTTATAAATTTTAAAAAAAATATATAAATGTTTTATTTTACTTATTAAATTAATTTTAGGTCTTGAAATAGGTTTTATATATTTTTATTTCATCCTTATATAATTATGATGTCATAAATTTTATGGTATTTATTAAAAATTTATTTTCACTATCCACATAAAAATCAACCATTATAGAAAAAACCCAAAAAATCACAGTAATATATTTTTTACATGATGAATTTAAATATGATGAAGATTCCATAAAATTAAAATTCTAAATTTTATATGGTAAATTTCTATAGTGTAACTTGTTATAACATATTTAGTTATAGGGAACTTTATATATGGTATATTGCTATAGTGTAACTTTTTATAGGGAAAAGATGATATAGGTAAACTTTCTATAGGGTAAATTTATATATGATAAGATACTATGGGGGTAAATTTCTATAATTAATATTACTATAGGGTAAATTTATATATGGTATATAGTTATATGATAACTTTATATAGGGTATATTTCTATAGGGTAACATGATATAAGGTAACTTGATATAGGGTAAGGAATAATGAATAAAAGATTCACCTAATTTTTTTTAACTAATATATCACAACTTTTTTTGTTTTATGTTTTGAATGAAACAAGATATATAACAAGATATTTATTTATAATAATAAATACTAAAATATCAGGATTTGAAATTCTCCTCCCTTAAATAAATTTCATTCAAACAATTTTATCTGGTTTTTACCAAAATGGATGCATAATGACACAAGTATAATATCATATTTAATTTCTTAGTGGCTTCTAGGAAACTTATTATTAATTAAATAGATATTCATTAAATGATTTATATTCCACTATAAGACTCATACTTGTTAATGTGTTTCCAAAAGAATACCTTGATAGCTGAGAGATATTCTATATATAATACTTGATAGATTTATCTTTCCCATGCTTGTGTTTAAGGAATCATTTTTCCATTTTGATGGATAATATGAGAAAATATAATTTCTTTATTTAATTATTTAATATAAGCATAATTTAATCATATGGTTGTGTTTCAATCAGTTTTCCAACTCTTATACTTCTCATATTCTAATGATAAACAACCATGATATTTTTCTCAGGAATGAAGCAAGAAAATAAAATTTTAATAGATCAAAATATCCTAAAAATAATGACAGGTTACTCCTTCAACTCTATACATTTACTTAAAGAAAAATGGTTAGCATAAGTTATGATAATACTGTATAGTAATAAAACTTAATATGAATAAATAATAAATTAATATCCAAAACCACAACAATAACATCCATTGTTCAACTTAAACTACTCATGAAATAATTATACCCTAAAACTATTCAAAATATGTTAAATAAGTTTGAAACCCAAAAATTAGAAATATTTGATCACATATTCTTCCAAAACCAACATGAAATTTATCTTTAAACAACATTAATCCCTAATAATTTTACATTTAAAAAGTATAATATATTCATATTATGAAATAAATTAATACAAATACAATACATAATCAACATACCTTATCAATAAAAATCCATATTGGAAAATTCATACATGAAATAAAAATATTTACCTTGTACATTATCAAACTTCCTTTTGGATTTTTTTTTCAAAAAATAAGTCCTTTAATTTGGATAAATACATAAAATAATGAGAATATATATTACCATATAAAACAATATAAAACCATAAATAATATAAAGTATATTAAATAACTAATAATGGTTTTGACAGTGGGAAAACCTGCTCAAGAAAAAAAAATGTTAAAATGGATTCTTTTCACACTTTTGTAATGAAAGTAAAAAATAACTTGTATGAAAAATGTGAAAAATATTCCATTTAAACTTTTGAATATAAATTGAAAGTTAATATAACATTAATTTAAGAAAATATTTAGGTATATAGAATAACAATCTTGAAGAAAAATAAACAATATGGATGTGAAGGAAAAATATCCCCTATTAAAAAAGGAAAAATAAAGTTAGCTTTTCTTATAAACGACATTTTGGTGGTTTTCAATAACAATGAGTGGAGAAATAAAAAAATTACGAGGGAAAAACCTAAATAAAAATATTAAAGGAAAAAACTAGGGTTTAGGAGATAAAAAACATACAATTATTCCAATCGCAATTGAAATATTAATAATGCTAATAAAAAAGTGAGATTGAAAAATAAACCCTTATAAATTTGGTAACATTTGAATAAAAATCCATTACAAGTATTAAATAATATAGTTCTGTAAATCAAATGAATTATATGAAGTAATATGTTGAAATATATTAATGGGTTAGTAATCACAATATATAAATAAAAACATGGGGCATAATATGCAATACTTCTCAAAGAGTTGAAATTGAGACCAAGAACAGTTACGAATATTAAAACAACTGAATAAAAACCATTGAAAGAGAGAACAAGAAATGGAATATTAATTACCATTTTTAAAAAGTGTATAATGATATAATATTTCAAAAAGGTATAATACACACTATATATCAGAAATAGGTGCATAATTCAAAACATGTTCAATGTAGGTTGTTTGAGATGAGAAACCATTACTTTGGTTCCATCTTGGTCAGACACATTTTATATTCCATATATAATAAATATATATTTATTATAAATCTATATTGGAATCATATTTTAATGTATCTTACTATATATCATCGCCGTATTTTTTTTTACTACTCACTTAGTATTTTTTCTCTAAAATCAATATCTTTGTGTTAATTGTCTAGTTTTCGATGCATGTTCTTATTTTTTAGTTTTAGTCATTGAACCTTGGTTGTTTCTTCATAATCTATATAATATTAGTAATTTTAAAATTATTATATTTAATTCCTAAATAATTTTTATAACCATCCATGAAATTGGTGCTTAAGAATGTTATTCATCATTCATGAAGGCACTACTCCGAACATACACACAAAAAAATTCTCATTTTTCATCAGATATAAAGAAAAGAAGGTAGATAATGAATTATCATTCTAGAATTATAATTATTTAATATATTTCATATTTATTTAGTAAATAAATATTTACAACCATCCATTTTTGGTGGTGATGAAAAATTAATTACATCATTTGTGGAGGTGTTAGTCCATACATAGGCACGAGTGACATTTTCATTTACCAATGTATAAAAGGAATATAGATTATTGTTTTTAAATCACCATAATAACATTTCAATAAACTAAATATACTGATTAAAATATTTTATTATAGTTTTAAATTTTATTTAGGTTCTTTAATAAGAAATAAACATAAAATAATTTGATAAGGGTGATCATCTCTTATTTTGATACCCACATTTCGATTGAACTTAAAGACTTTATGGAAGTGGTTTATGGTCATACCAGGGGAATTAAAATGTGGTATTGAAATATTAGAGATGTATTATGGTATAAGTTTTAGAGAATACTAAACTTATATGTTCCTTTAAAAAGGTTAGTTTGAGTCAAATTTTATAGAAAAAACTCCATAGTTTTTTTTGAAAATATTAAATCTTTAATGGTTAAGAATGTAATTTTAAAAAATTATGTATGGTCTTGAATCCATGTAGTACAAACCTTGAATTTTTCCAAGGAATGAGGTTCTCATAAGAGTCGTAGCATGTTTCAAGAGGGGTTAAGATGCAAAAATCTTGAATTAGGGGGAATAAACCACATGTATGTGTTTTTTCACACCGTCAATTCATAGTTCACAACTAGTTAACAATGGTTTATGGGGAGTTTCAAGGGATACAAAATGTTCTATATTAAATCCTTCAAGGTGATTCATTTTTAATGAGATTTTAAAATTTTAATTTACAAAACATGTAAGCATTACATGCTGTGTAAATGCTCTGTGTAGCATGTCTATAATTGTTGAAACACCTTAAGTTTTCTCCAAGCCCTACATATGCCTTTATATTCCTAATGATCCAACAATCCACCTTTTTTTTGTTTTTGGATTTCTTCATCAAGGATTGATTCATGGGATTCCATATTCAATCCTAGGTGTTCTATAGTGCATCCCTTATTTGTTTTCAAGTTATTTCCCCATGATCAACCCCATTTCCTCCAAATTATTCTTTCCATACTATGGATATTGATCTCTATAGTTACAATATTATTTTCTTGGTTGTCTTTTTGTGCAGTTTTTTTGTGTCGTCCTTGAATGGATTTTGTTTTTTTGGTAATGGTGATTAGATATCAATAACACAGGTCCATTCTCATGCAATGAACATTGATTCCTTTGAGGTAGGGTATTTGTTTCTTCTCCAAATTTATTTACATGAAATCATAAATTTTTCTTGGTTTAGAACTTTGGATGGAAATGGAATTAACCTAATAATATTGAATTGGATGAAAGAAATTTGTTACGATCTCATGTTGATAATGTTGTTGATTTGTATCATGATATAAGTTTGCATTTTTTTTCTAGATATTTTGATATATTTTATATGACTTTTTAGAATGTTCTTATTCTTAGAGAATCAAGGTGAAATATATTAAATGAAATAAATCTATAATTAATTTATAATTAATTGGATAGTGTAACTAAAGAAAGAGGTATGTTTTTATTATGGTGATTGTTTTAGTTTGAGACAATTAATTGATGCTAGTATGAACGTTTAATTAAATATGATATTACAAGTGATTAATTTAATTGATAAATAATGTGAAGCCTTTTTATTCTTATTATTTTTAATAAATAAAATGCATGTTAATTGAGAATAGTGTTACTCCTAATTTGATGAAAATAGTTTTGATGATAAGAGAATATTTATCTTTTGATAGCTTGTTATAGTTTGATACCTTAAGTTGTCCATAGTTGGAACCTGTTATAAATGAATTGGTTAATTATAGATGGAATAAAACTAGTTTGTGTTATAAAGATAATTATAAGGTTATGAGTTTCCTATATTGTTGAGAAGGATGTGTGCCTTGTGTTTTAAGTTTTCAGAGACCATTAATGTGTAAAGGTTTGATGCCTAGTTTTTAGGGCCTAGATTTCTGTTTTTCTTTATACTTGTTTTTTCCGGTGGCATACATAAGGTTCTATGGATGTGAGATTTTCTATGTGATGTGATATGAGCCTGATATGGATAATCCTATTACTACTATTATGATATGGTGTAGGGGGGCCCAGATGTGATGTTGTGATTAATATGACTAAGACAGGGATGGATGATGTGATATGGGGCAGGGGGGCCCATATGATATCGAATTAGTTGATTCCTGTAATGGAGAGATGAATTGGGATATATATGTGTGTTTTTTGGATGACACTAGTAGTGATGGAATTAGATGAAGATGGCCTTACCTGATGATTATATTTAGAGAGATGGTATCCTTTATTATGAATCTTTTTAACAGATGACAACTGGGTTGGTCATTTTTTATGAATTCCTTTATCGACTTCTTGAGGTAGATGGATGTTTTTGGTTGTATGTTTTCATCTTGGTTGTAGCATATGATGTTTTTACTAGATTACACAATTAATGTAATGATGCTCATAATTAATAATTCTTAACCCATGGGGTTAGTAGATGTTTGAATGAAAATTCTGAAAGATGATAATCATGATAATCTATGGACTTTGTATGGATTATTCTTAGAGGGAATGGACCTTACTCAAATGAATAATTTAATGTAATGTGGAATAGTGATAAATGGTTAACTAATGTAAGATTAATTAATTAAGTGATGGAAATAATAAAAAGGAAAAAAGTAATTAATATATCTCTTTAGATGATTTTTTTCTTATAGGATATATGGTCTTAGTAGTTGAATCTATAAGTCGTGCAATGTTAGTTGCAGTTGAGTTTAAGACTAGGTTATTTCTATAGTGTGGTATTAACATATATTATATCTTTTATATTCTATGATTTCATATGACGCCCCACCCATGTCGATTTGGGAGATTAATACACAGTGTATAAGGCCCCAGCCTTAAACCTTACTTAATATTGAATTAAATTAATAATTCACATTGAGGATCTTTTCAGGTTTAGAGTTTTAGAGAATTAGAACATAACTATTACATCTCAAAAGATTACAAAGTAGACAGTTCTACTAAGTTTCCATAATAAAAAAAAACTCTTAAAAAGAAACATGTCTAGTTGCATGTCTTATATAGAATTACATTCCCTTGATCCCATCCTTGACCTTAATCCACTTTAAGTCCTATGAAAAACATTTCGAAAAAAACTTGGGGTGAGCATAAAAAGCTCAGTAAGGGATACACAAAGAATGAAAACTGTTACTTTTTCAAACATCAAGTAAACCATGTATACTCTAACAAAGTAATACCTTCACCATCATGAAGTAGTAAAACCTCTTAACTGAATAAAGTATCATTACTTACCTTTTTGTAACCAAAGGATTACCATAAAACCCATATAAAGAACACATAGCATATATAAAGGTAACTTGGGACATAAACATACTTAAGTGGAATAACCATACGGTCGACTTCCACACATATCACTTAATGGAATAGCCATACGGCCAACTTCCATACCCAATTCATTGGAGGTTATAACATAACCACCCGTCCTGGTATTCACGGCACCACCCGTCATATGGTTTATAACGTAACCACCCGTTAAAATGTCCAAGTACCAATATAAATTCATAAAACATAAAACCAATATAAAGGAATGATAACATTTCCACATCACAATATATCATAATAGAATCCTTTATCAAAACCATTTTCAATACCAAAATACATAAAAGAGTATATGGTATTTATTTTATTTTAAAAACATTACGGCTTGTTGAGGAAGCCAAAGACCAAATAATACTCGCGGCGGCGGAAAAGGTCGTTGTCACCGCGTATGTTAAAAAAACATTCCTTTTTGTCATTTAGTAAAATTATTCGTAGAAAAAGATTCCTTTTGTATAAAAGTATAAGTCAAAGGGGTTTATACACCATATAAAAGAATGTTGTGTAAAAAACGAAATATGCCTCAATGAAAGGAGATTGAGACGAAGTCCCTTACCTTGGGTCCGACTTGACTCGATCGTTCTTTAACATCCTGAATAATAAACTTGAGTTAATTTCTACTTGATTAAGAACCTTTTTAAAGTTCATTATTCCTTTTATATCACTTATTGCCATGTTATAAACATTATGTAACCGTTTAAGTTAATAATGTTTGTTTTGTCGATATTTGGGTCTTAAGTCGAAAGTGGACTTCTTACAATTACATGTTGTTCGTGTGGTCCAAGGTTCTTTATATCCAGAATGACATTACTGATTTGGATATCATATATATCATATATATCCAGCATATACATGTATTTATAATATTACATAATCATTTAGAGGTAAGAAATGAAATGCACCGTTCATGGAGACGGTAAGCCGTACGTACGCATGAACGCTACTTTCATTTCTTTGTCATATTAATGGAATTAAAACTAAATGAGAGGTATGTATATTTTAATTCCAGAATTATATTCATCATTTAGATATATCATTCATTATATATATCCATTATATACATGTACTTTTAATAGTACATTACATTTGGGGATAAGAAATGAAATGCACCGTTCATGGAGACGGTAAGCCGTACGTACGCATGAACGCTACTTTCATTTCTATCTCATACTTTATTGGAAAGAAATAATAATGATATAGAGGTATAATAAAATTCCAGTATAACATCATATATAATAACTTTAAATCCATCCTTTACACGTCCCACATATGGAATTAATGAATCACATCACTTTGAGGGGGCGGTAGTCCGCACTTCCTAAAATGAAGATATCGTGTTTACCCATAATGGAAACCATAAAGGTATGCCCAAAATGAAAAATACAGAATCTTAAAGAAAAAATAAACATATTATATATCATATATAAATATAGTGACATCTTAATGGCCACCTTTGAAGGTGTTAAAGGAATGTTGAACAATCATCGTTTCGGGAGGCATAAATTCACCATCCACGGAAACAGTATGTTCTTTAACCATTAGATGAAGGTGTGTGTAAGTGTAGCTCGAATACTTTCTTATAACAACATACTAGTATATTTAAGATACTGTAGTTGTTACAAAAGAAATAAATAAAAAGAGTTTAGGGGGTTGGAGAAGCAAAATAATACAAAAGGACTCAAGTGAAGACATTACCTCAAAATCGGGTAACTCCCTTTTGTTTGAGTTCAAAGGCTTCCTTGGGAAGACTTCTGCCCAAAGTGAGGATTAAAGGAGTAATAGAAGAAATTTTAGAGACAAAATGGTCAGGGGTTGTCCGAGCCAAAGGCTTTGGGAGTGTGGGTAAGGTGGTAGAGGTGGGGGCCTTTTATAAGAGGAGAGCAGGGGCACTTTTGGAAAGTAAAGAAATATTACTTTATTTGAAAATTGTTTTCGGTTTTAAAAGGTCCCACATTGATATAATTCGTGGATAAGGTGATAAGGGTTCTAAATCCACCCATCCAATAAGTTTTTTACATGTGTAGTTCATAGATTTTACATTATCTTCCCATTTTATTTAAATCGTCAAATAATGATGTCATCACTGCATCATTATTATGTCATAAATAATTTAATTTATTTAATGTCTAAAAATTATAAAAAAATACTATGATGTATGAAATCGTTTTATCTTTCTAATTAATATTTATAATCAAAAATCTGACTTGTATAACCCCATTTAAAAATTGTTTTAGTAAAACATATCATGTTTGTGCCATTTTTTACATTAACATTAAATAAAAGGTATTTATGTCATTTTCCAACCAAAGTGGCTCCATGGGGTCCCCAAGTTGACCCATGGCTTTTATTGGTCGGCCATGACACATCCAATGAGGGTAGGACATGTGTCTAGGTCATCTCATATTATTAAAACATTATTTTTACCTTAAATTACACTAATTACCACTAATCGCGATTAAAAACTTAATAAGTTACTATTCACCAAAAAATTATTTTAATCTCATTTAACCACATTTTACTTCTTAGTGACAACCATGTATGTCGGATTTTTGAAATTCAATACACAAAGGTGACAAAATTTCATTTAAATGGAAAATCAGTTTTTATAAGTACCACTTAGTGATTTCACTATTCATCAAAAATTGAAGTTTTTCAGAAAAATTCCAAAAATTCACCCTAAGCTATATTTGATATTCCGAATTCAAAAATGAATTCCATTTTACAAAATTCAGAACATATAGGTCAAATTAATTAATTTAATAATTAATTCCTACTGTCATGACAAATAGCGTGTTTTTGTGAAACAATAATTATCAAAAGATTGACACTAGTTTAAGTCCGATTTCAAAGTGAAATTAATTCCAATGACCACTATTGGATTTAATGGTAAAAATATTTTATAATTCCACTCTAAAAAAAATTCAAATAATAATCTAATCATATAAATAAATTAGATCAAAAAGACGTTCTGAATTAAAATACAACATTTACAATATTCATTAAAAAAATGAACTTTATCGGAAAGATACCAAAAATTTACAAAAAGTAAATTTTGATGTACCGATTCTAAAGAAGAGTTATATTTGGTACAATAGAATTTATAAGATTTATCAAAACTATATTTAATGACGGTTTGCCGTCAAAAGGTGATAAGTGAACCCTTAGTGAAAATTAGGGTATAAATGCCTAAAATTGAATTCTTTCCGTATTTTAAGCCTTTATATTTTATTGGGTAAATATAAAAAAATTTAAAAACATATATAATCATATTTTAGTTATTTATATCCATTACCACCAGTACAACAGCTACATGTTAACTACCATTTAAAATAATATTATTATATTACTAGTGTGCAACGTAAGATTTCAATGAAACTCATCGTTGCGTATCGAGTACGCTATCGAATGTAGAAACCCCTTTTAATTAAAATTAATATTTAATTCGTAAATATTAATTAATATGAAAATTCTTTATTCTTTATTTACCTAGGATGTTACATCCTTCCCACCTTTTGGGAATTGCGTCCTCGCAATTTTATTCACTTATCAAAATAAGTGGGGGTATTTATCCCTCATAGCATTTTCAGATTCCCATGTTGCCTCTTCAATCACATGGTTTTTCCACAAAACCTTTACCTGATGAATCACCTTATTCCGTAACACCTGATCCCTGTGGTCAAGAATCTGGACTGGTTATTCTTCATAAGATAGGTTCTCTTCCAGCTAAACTACCTCTGGACTCAAAATATGAGATGGATCTGGCATATACTTCCTCAACATTGAAACATGAAAAACATTGTGTACCTGAGATAAACTCGGAGGTAAAGCCACTCGGTAAGCAACTGATCCAACTCTCTCCAGAATTTCATATGGTCCAACGAACCTTGGACTCAACTTTCCTTTCTTACCAAATCTCATCACACTTTTCCATGGAGAAACCTTGAGAAAAACATGATCACCTACCTCGAAAGATAGATCCTTCCTCCGGTTATCCACATAACTCTTCTGCCTGCTCTGAGCTGTTCTCATGTGTTTCTGAATCAACTGAACCTTTTCTGCCATCTCTTCTACCAATTCTGGTCCCATAAACTTCCTTTCACCCACTTCATCCCAGAAAGCTGGAGTTTGACACCACTTCCCATATAATGCCCGAAATGGTGCCATCTGTATACTAGAATGAAAACTGTTATTATTTGAAAATTCAACCAAAGAAAGATGTTGGTCCTAACTTCCCTGATAATCTATCGAACAAGCTCGTAGAATATCCTCCAATGTATTAATTGTTCGTTCTGACTGCCCATCTGATTGAGGATGAAAAGCTGTACTAAAATTTAATTCAGTACCCAACGACTTCTGAAGGCCTTTCCAAAAGTTAGAAGTGAACCTGGGATCACGATCAGATACAATGGAGAGGGGAACTCCATGTAACCTTAATATCTCTTTAAGATACAAACGGGAAAGTTGATCTAGAGAGAAAGTATCTCGTATAGTAAGGAAATGAGCAGATTTGGTCAAGAGATCAACAATAACCCAGATTTCATTATTACCTCGAGATGTACTCGTTAATCCCACAACAAAGTCAATGGATATGTTTTCCCATTTCCACTCTGGCACTGGTAAACGCTGAAGCATCCCTTTAGGTAACTGCGGCTCTGCTTTAACCTGCTGACAAGTCAAAAACTTCACAGTAAAATCAGCAATATCTCTTTTCATTCCATCCCACCAGTAATACTCCCACAAATCTCTGTACATCTTAGTACTTCCAGGATGAACTGAAAACGGAGAACTATGAGCCTCACATAACAACTCATTCTTCAACTGTGAATCACAAGGCACACATAATCTCTTCCCAAACCTGAAAACACAATCATTAGCAATGTTGAATTCAGGAAACTTACCTTTCTGAACCAGCTCTACCTTTTTCTGCAACTCGCTGTCTTGCTTCTATGCTTGCTTGATTCTGTCTAATAGAGAAGATTTCACTGATACCTGGAACAAAACAGAAGTACTTCCTGCACCAACAACTTCTATGCCAAAGTTCATTAAATCAAAAACTAAAAGATCTCGTTCCAAACGTAGCATGGTTAATAAAGCATTACTTTTTCAACTCAAAGCATCGGCCACTTTATTTGCTTTTCCTGGATGGTAGTGGATTGTACAATCATAATACATGATTAATTCCAGCCATCTCCTCTGTCTCATGTTCAATTCTTTCTGAGTGAATATATACTTTAAACTTTTGTGATCAGTATATATTTCACACTTTACTCCATACAAATGACGCCTCCAAATTTTTAATGCAAAGACAACAGCAGCTAATTCCAAATCATGTGTAGGGTAATTTACCTCATGAGTTTTCAACTGACGTGAAGCATAAGAAATTACCTGATCATTCTGGATTAGGACACATCCAAGTACCTTAAACGAAGCATCACTGTATATAACAAACTCACCATTCCTGGAAGGAAGTGCCAAAACTGGAGCATTCACCAATCTTCTTTTCAACTCCTGAAAACAATCATCACATTCTTTTGTCCAGATGAACTTAACACCCTTACGAGTTAGCTTAGTCATTGGACTAGATAACCGTGAAAAATTTTCAACAAACCTTCGGTAGTAACCTGCAAAACCAAGAAAACTACGGATCTCGGTAACATTTGTGGGTCTCGGCCATTCTTCAACAACTTTTGTTTTAGTAGGATCAACAGTTATGCCATCTTTTGAAATAATGTGACACAGGAAAGAAATTTGTTGTAACCAAAACTCACACTTTCTGAATTTTCCATATAGTTTCTTTTCTTTTAAGGTTTGCAAGATAACCCTTAAATGAATTTCATGCTCCTCTTTACTTTTAGAAAACACCAAAATATCATCAATGAAAACAACCACAAACTTATCCAAGAACTAATGGAAAATTCTATTCATAAGGTCCATGAATACAGTAGGTGCATTAGTTAACCCAAAAGGCATAACTACAAATTCATAATGGCCATATCTAGTACGGAACATAGTCTTCAGAACATCTGCTTCTTTTACTTTCAACTGATGGTACCCCGAACTCAAGTCAATCTTCGAAAAATACTGAGCTCCCTGGAGCTGATCAAACAAATCATCAATATGAGGCAAAGGATACTTGTTCTTAACAGTAATATTATTCAAGGATCTATAATCAATGCAAAGTCTCATTGATCCATCTTTCTTTTTAACAAACAAGACAGGAGCACCCCATGGTGATGTTCTAGGTCGAATGAAACCTTTATCTAATAACTCCTGCAATTGTTTCTTTAACTCTAAAAGTTCAACTTGAGCCATTCGATAAGGGGGTTTTGAAATTGGCTTAGAACAGGAACTAAGTCAACGGTAAATTCAACTTCCCGATCAAGAATAATACCAGGCAACTCATCAGAAAAAACATCAAGATACTCATTTACCACTGGCACATCATTAATCTTAACAGTTCCTTTATTTTCAACAATATGCGCAAGGTAACATTCATTTCCATCTTTTACTAGTTTCTCAACCTCCTGATACATTATCAAAATCAAGGGTTCATTCTTGTACACAAACTGAAAATCTTTCTGAAAAGAAACCATTTTAGCTCTGCAGTCAATCTTAGCATGATAAACAGAAAGCCAATCCATGCCCAAAATAACATCAAACTCTACTAGAGGCAAAATAATAAAGTTTTCTAGTAGATTCTTTCCACACACAAGGATAGGAAGGTTCTTATAATTCCTTTTTGCCTCAACGTTCCCTCTGGGTGTTTTTACCATAAGTTCAGGGTTCATATCTTGAGATGGAATTTCCAATTTACTAGAAAAATTCTCAGAAATTAAAGAGTGTGTAGACCCTGAATCAAACAACACATTGGCATAATCTGAACAAACAAAGAGTGTACCTGATACCACTTCATTCGATGGCCCAACATCTGCTAAAGTTGTTGCAAAGGATTTCACCACCCCTTTGTACTTGTAGTCTGGCTGCATTCCCCCAGTTGAGTTCTTCGTTGGCCACTCGTTTGCATAATGACCCATTTCATTACACTTAAAACATCTTACCACTGGCTTTTCATTGCCTGCTTTATCATCTTCCTTACAGTTACGAGCAATATGACCAGACTTACCACACCGAAAGCACTTACCAGACTTGGATAAACATTCTCCAGGATGCATTTTACCACACTTCTCACAGGATGGATATTTTGTTTTCTTACCTCCATGCTTCTTTGAGGAATTATTCCCCTTTGCCTACCAACTAGACCTCTTATTTTGTTGTTTTTCATAGAACACCTGATCATCGACAAACTCCATTTCCACCTAGTCCGCACATCGAACAAGTTTTTCATAACTTTTGAACTCACGAGAAGCTAAATCCCTTCGATACTTTGGCTTTAACCCTGAGTAAAAATGGTTTATTTTACTATCAAGATCTCGTATGAAGTTTGGAGCATACCCTGCCAATCGAGTGAACTTTGCTTCATAAGCAGCCACTGAATCATCCTCCTGCCTCAATTCTAGGAACTGTTTTTCCATCCTAAGACGAACCACCTTAGGAAAATATTTCTCAAGAAACATACCTTTGAATTCGTCCCAGTGAAGATCCTCAATCTCATCACTATCCCTGATATTTTTTCACCATCGACCACCACTAATCAGCTTCACCTTCAAAACGGTAAACAACAAGACTAACCTTTTGATGTTCTGAACACCCCATGACATCAAAAATCTTCTCCAGTGCTTTAATCCACCCTTCAGCTTGCACAGGGCCAGATGATCCTCTGAATGATGGGGGATGTTGCCTCATGAAGTGTTCCACCACTGACATGTTCCTCTGTGGTTGATCTGGCTGATCTCGTGCATGGATACCACCACCATTTATAGCCTGAGTCAACTGTGCCATCACTGCAACAAATTGTTCAGTTCCGATTCCTACCATCTCAGGTTGCTGATTTGGAAGGTTGTCTTCCTCCTGATGTCGTCCCAACATAGCTGCTTTTTTCCTCTGCGGAAAACCATTCTGAACACAGAAATATCTTAGGTGAAGAATCATGGTAATCTGTAAATTCTATATCATTTCAATCATATCAAAAATTAACTTATAATTTAACAATTTTCTAACTCCTAAAGTTGTCTAAACTGACCTTTGATACCAACTATAAGGCCCCAGCCTTAAACCTTACTTAATATTGAATTAAATGAATAATCCACAATGAGGATCTTTTCAGGTTTAGAGTTTTAGAGAATTAGAACATAACTATTACATCTCAAAATATTACAAAGTAGACACTTCTAATAAGTTTCCATAATAAAAAAAACTCTTAAAAAGAAACATGTCTAGTTCCATGTCTTATATAGCATGACATTACCTTGATCCCATCCGTGACCTTAATCCACTTTAAGTCCTGTAAAAAACATTTCGAAAAAAACTTGGGGTGAGCATAAAATGCTCAGTAAGGGATACACAAAGAATGAAAACTGTTACTTTTTCAAACATCAAGTAAACCATGTATACTCTAACAAAGTAATACCTTCACCATAATGAAGTAGTAAAAACTCTTAACTGAATAAAGTATCATTACTTACCTTTTTGTAACCAAAGGATTACCATAAAACCCATATAAAGAACACATAGCATATATAAAGGTAACTTGGGACATAAACATACTTAAGAGGAATAACCATACGGTCGACTTCCACACATATCACTTAATGGAATAGCCATACGGCCAATTTCCATACATACTTAATGGAATAGCCATACGACCGACTTACATACCCAATGAATTGGAGGTTATAACATAACCACCCGTCCTGGTATTCACGACACCACCCGTCATATGGTTTATAACGTAACCACCTGTTAAAATGTCCAAGTACCAACATAAAATCATAAAACATAAAACCAATATAAAGAAATGATAACATTTCCACATCACAATATATCATAATAGAATCCTTTATCAAAACCATTTTCAATACCAAAATACATAAAAGATTATATGGTATTTATTTTAGTTTAAAAACATTACGGCTTGTTGAGGAAGCCAAAGACCAAATAATACTCGCGGCGGCGGAAAATGTCGTTGTCACCGCGTACATTAAAAAAACATTCCTTTTTGTCATTTAGTAAAACGCTTCGTAGAAAAAGATTCCTTTTGTATAAAATTATAAGTCAAAGGGGTTTATACACCGTATAAAATAATGTTGTGTATAAAATGAAATATGCCTCAATGAAAGGAGATTGAGACGAAGTCCCTTACCTTGGGTCCGACTTGACTCGATCGTTCTTTAACATCCTGAATAATAAACTTGAGTTAATTTATACTTGATTAAGAACCTTTTTAAAGTTCATTATTCCTTTTATATCACTTATTTCCATGTTATAAACATTATGTAACCATTTAAGTTAATAATGTTTGTTTTGTCGAAATTTGGTTCTTAAGTCGAAAGTGGACTTCTTACAATTACATGTTGTTCGTGTGGTCAAAGGTTCTTTATATCCAGAATGAAATTCCTGATTTGGATATCATATATATAATATATATCCAGCATATACATGTATTTATAATATTACATAATCATTTAGAGGTAAGAAATGAAATGCACCGTTCATGGAGACGGTAAGCCGTACGTACGCATGAACGCTACTTTCATTTCTTTGTCATATTAATGGAATTAAAACTAAATGAGAGGTATGTATATTTTAATTCCAGAATTATATTCATCATTTAGATATATCATTCATTATATATATCTATTATATACATGTACTTTAATAGTACATTACATTTGGGGATAAGAAATGAAATGCACCGTTCATGGAGACGGTAAGCCGTACGTACGCATGAACGCTACATTCATTTCTATCTCATAATTTATTGGAAAGAAATAATAATGATATAATGGTATATTATAATTCCAGTATAACATCATATATAATAACTTGAAATCCATCCTTTACACGTCCCACATATGGCATTAACGAATCACATCACTTTGAGGTGGCGGTAGTCCGCACTTCCTTAAATGAAGATATCGTGTTTACCCATAATGGAAACCATAAAGGTATGCCCAAAAATAAAAAATACAGAAGCTTAAAGAAAACATAAAAATATTATATATCATATATAAATATAGTGACATCTTAATGGCCACCTTTTAAGGTGTTAAAGGAATGTTGAACAATCATCGTTTCGGGAGGCATAAATTCACCATCCACGGAAACTGTATGTTCTTTAACCATTATATGAAAGTGTGTGTAAGTGTAGCTGGAATACTTCTTATAAAAACATCATAGTATATTTAAGATAATGGAGTTGTTACAAAATAAATAAATAAAAAGAGTTTAGGGGGCTGGAGAAGCAAAATAATACAAAAGGACTCAAGTGAAGACATTACCTCAAAATCGGGTAACTCCCTTTGGTTTGAGCTCAAAGGCTTCCTTGGGAAGACTTATTCCAAAAGTGAGGCTTCAAGGAGTAAGAGAAGAAAGTGGATAGACAAAATGGGTAGGTGTTGGCCGAGCCAAAGGCTTCGGGAGTGTGGGTAAGGTGGTAGAGGTGGGGGACTTTTATAAGAGGAGAGGAGGGGCATTTTTGGGAAGTAAAGCAATATTACTTTATTTGAAAATGTGTTTCGGTTTTAAAAGGTCCCACATTGATATAATTCGTGGATAAGGTGATAAGGGTTCTAAATCCACCAATAAAATAAGTTTTGGACATGTGTATTTCATATATTTTACATTATCTTTCCATTTTATTTAAATCGTCAAATAATGATGTCATCACTGCATCATTATTATGTCATAAATAATTTAATTTATTTATTGTCTAAAAATTATAAATAAAATACTATGATGTATTAAATCCTTTTATCTTTCCAATGACTATTTATAATCAAAAATCTTACTTGTATAACCCCAATTAAAAATTGTTTTAGTTAAACATATCATGTTTGTGCCATTTTTTACATTAACATTAAATAAAAGGTATTTATGTCATTTTCCAACCAAAGTGGCTCCATGGGGTCCCAAAGTTGACCCATGCCTTTTCTTGGTCGGCCATGACACATCCAATGAGGGTAGTACATGTTTCTAGGTCATCTCATATTATTAAAACATTATTTTTACCTTAAACTACACTAATTACCACTAATCGCGATTAAAAACATAATAAGTTACTATTCACCAAAAAATTATTTTAATCTCATTGAACCAAATTTTACTTCTTAGTGACAACCATTTATGTCGGATTTTTGAAATTCAATACACAAATGTGGCAAAATTTCATTTAAATGGAAAATCAGTTTTTATAAGTACCACTTAGTGATTTCACTATTCATCAAAAATTGAAGTTTTTCAGAAAAATTCCAAAAATTCACCCTAAGATATATTTGATATTCCGAATTCAAAAATTAAGTCCATTTTACAAAATTCAAAACATATAAGTCAAATTAATTAATTTAATAATTAATTCCTGCAGTCATGACAAATAGCGTGTTTTTGTGAAACAATAAGTATCAAAAGATTGACACTAGTTTAAGTCCGATTTCAAAGTGAAATTAATTCCAACAAACACTATTGGATTTAATGGTAAAAATATTTTCTAATTTAACTCTAAAACCAATTCAAATAATAATCTAATCATATAAATAAATTAGATCAAAAAGACGTTTTGAATTAAAATACAACATTTACAATATTCATTAAAAAAATGAACTTTATCAGAAAGATACCAAAAATTTACACAAAGTAAATTTTGATGTCCCGATTCTAAATAAGAGTTATATTTTGTCCAATAGAATTTATAAGATTGATCAAAACTATATTTAATGACGGTTCGCCGTCAAAAGGTGATAAGTGAACCCTTAGTGAAAATTAGGGTATAAATGCCTAAAATTGAATTCTTTTCATATTTTAAGCCTTTATCTTTTATTGGGTAAATATAAAAACATTTAAAAATATATATAATCATATTTTAGTTATTTCTATCCATTCCCACCAGTACAATGGCTACATGTTAACTACCATTTAAAATAATATTATTATATTACAAGTGTGCAACGTAAGATTTCAATGAAACTCATCGTTGCGTATCGAGTACACTATCGAATGTAGAAACCCCTTTTAATTAAAATTAATATTTAATTGATAAATATTAATTAATATGAAAATTATTTATTCTTTATTTACCTGGGATGTTACACAGTGGACTCTAGGAGGGTGTTTTCCCCAACATTACGATGTAAGGATTGATGTATGACTACCCCCAATGGCTCGACTCTCTTATCTTGGTTGTTAATTGTGCTGTTATTTTTAGGGTAGTTAGTTTTCTCATATATGAGTGTAGATTTATGTGATGGCTTGTGGTTATTTCACACACATGTATTGCTGGATATACTATCCAATGTATTATTATTGATATAACATGTACAAGATGTGATGTATTAAGAAAGTTACTTAGTGTATAGGATGTAATGGCTTGATGTATAATACCCAATGTTTGATACACATTATACAGACTATGGTGGATCCTAATAAATACTTGGTTACTACATAAAGTGATGTGGATAGGATGATACAATGCATGATGTGGATGTTGTGATGCCATGACCAAGTGTCTTTGGGCTGGCCTATTTTGTAGAGAGATGGATCGGGACATGTGATGTTGAGGAAGAGTAGAAAACTAGCAGGGAAGTGGGAAAATGGTAAATTTTTTTTTCATTATTATATTATATTCTTTCTTGTATGCGATACTTGGTGAGTTTCTTCCACGGTGAGATTGAGAGCATAATATACCCGTTTAAGTGATGATTTAGTTTCACTACTATTCACTATACTTTATAATGATTTATTTATATTTTTCATGAGAGGATAACGGGATGATCCCACTGAGTATACTGTTATTATCACCCTATGTACATATAAAATGTTTTTTGGTCATCTAGTGTAGTTTTGAGATTGATATAGATACTACTAGATCATGGTTTTACAAGAGCTATTTGGGATTTTTGGTTTCTTCTATTTTTACCTTTTTGGTACTTGTAGCTTTACTTTCTATTATTAAAGTATACTATAGTATAGAATTGAACATTTTCACTTGGAATTTTGTTTTTTATATATTTATAAGCATGCCTTGATTGTCATGTCTATATTCTCTCTCACACTTCCATATGTTTCTATTAGAGATAAATTCCTCCTATATTCATGTTTATTATACCCTTGCTACTACTTACCAATATGAGGCCTACTAGAGGAAAAATCAGGTGGTCACTCTCTCTATCTCTTTCCTCAATGTGGGATCTTTGTGGGGATGGGGTCATGATAGAGTGGTATCATATGATTAGGTTGAGGGATAGGATAAAGTTTAGAGTTTGGTATAGGTGGGGTTGAATGGGTTGGTAGAGAAATTGTGTCAACTAAGTATAGTAAGGTATGTAAACATAGAAGACCAGCTGAGACATGGGTATTTAATACCCCATATAATCTGATGCATGGACCATTAACTTTAGTGATCCTACTAAATGATTTGGTACTGATTTAAAGGTACATGGATAGGAAAAGATCATGCATTATTATTATGTACACTTATGTTTAAAATGGTTGGACCTTGGGATATGTTAAAACCTTAAATGGATAATAAATTATTAATTAATTAATGTTATGTATTCCATATTTTAGGTTTATGATCTCTAATAGTTTTTTTGTAGGAATTCTTATAGGTTGATGTACCCATTAGGTTCACATAGGAGGCGTTCAGTAGCATGTTTCAGTAGATCACTGTAGTGGAGATCGATGATGATGACTCTTGGAAGAGGAAATTACAAGAGTTTTAGTGCTAGAGTCTATATAAGTATGGGGGATCCATTTTAGATTCAGTCACAAAAAAACAAATTAGTGGAGGTTGAGATATCCTATAGTTTGATCTATGCTCAGAAGGAGCGTTGGGTTTAATTCGTCATGACAATGATGCATGGTGAAGAAATTCCATGATGGTTCTTATACTTCAGGGATCACAAGGAGTAGGTAGTCTCATGGGAGAAGTTATGAGACCAGTTCTGAGAAGATTCTATTTCTTTGACCATAAAGGCATCAAATCACTATGAGTTTATTACCCTTCAATAGAGAAGTTTCAATGTGTGAGAGTTTAGGATCCATTTTAGGAACCTTATATTGTATGCTTGAGAACTAATGCTAGATGAAGAGGCTTGGATGAGAAAGTTTAAGGAGGTTCTGTGTCCATAGATAAAATCCAGGTCACCCCATTTACAATGAATATGTATTTTGAGGAAATGGTGAGAGCATAGGTTATCTAGAGGATGATGGATAGAATGATATTGTCATAAGAGGGGAGTCATCAGGATTCCACACAAAGAAGAGATGTGGTATTGGGTTCCAAGTTTCCTAGAAAGAAGTGTTTTTGGTTAGTTGGGGAAGGTCCCAGGCCTCATCAACTCATTTTTATGGGGTGGTTCCTCTCAGATCTTTTCTAAAGGAGTAGAAATGTTTTTTTTCTTTTAGAGTTTGTGTTCATCAATGGAGAGAGTTCCCAAACATTCTGAATAGTTAGCGTACACCGGGTGTTCTACTTCAGGTTCCACTATTGAGGCAGTTTTAACAGGGGAAGTTGCTGTATAGTGTTCCAGTTTGGGATCAATAGAGGGGAGATGGGTCAGGTAGACTATAGCACAAAGATGCTTCTCATCCATATAGAGTAGAACACAACCAAGGAGGTGGAATTTATTTAGGTCATAGAGGCTATTGAGAAGGATATGGTTAGATTCATTCTTTAGTGGTTCCAAAATCAGGAAAGTCAAATATATTTTGAGGTACCAATTTATTGTTTTTTATATGGGTGCATGCTTTTTTTAATATAAGAGAAACACAATCCTTTATAACACCTAACATCATCCATTCTTTGAGACTTTAGGTAGAGAGGTTTTCAGTTCCCTTGGCAATGACTATGCCAGTTAGAGGTCGAGATGAATTCTATAAAGTATGTAGAGATTGTGAGCTAGAGCTGGGGTAGCACCACTCTTTGTAAGACTTCCTATATTCTCAGATACAACTATATGAAATGATACACAACATGGATTGATTTTATTTGGTTCAATATATCATAGATTTATTCAAGATTTAGGTTTTGTTTTGTGATGATTATGGATAGACAATAGTGTTTATTGGCAGGAGAGACCCTCAGATGGGATAGAGGCATGTTTTGTCCTTGTTATATTTGATGGTTGAGCTGATGCTGAGATCATTGGATATTCAGCAATTAGTGTTTCCTAGGGTTGTGGAAGAGCACCCTGATGTCTTTCCATATGAGGTTTTAGCTTTATCCCCTCAATGGGAGATTGAGTTTGGGATTGAGATGCATCTAGGTGTGTCTCCCATGTCAATGTCCCCATATAGGTTTACACCTTATGAGTTGCGAGAGTTGTGAGTACAGATCAATGATCTATTTCAACCTAGTTTTTTCCCTAGTGTGTCACCTTGTGGTGCACTAATTATGTTTATAAATAAGGATGATGGAAGTTTGTGATTTTTTATCAATTATCATCACTTCAAGTAAGTGTCTGTGAATAACCAATACTATATTCCATGAATTAATGATTTATTCAATCATTAGAAATGATCATGTTGATTCTCAAATATTGATTGGGGATTTGGATATCATCAGATGTGGATGAAGTATGATGATATTCAAAATACTTATTTCTATTGTTTTCATAGGAAATATTATTTCATTGTGATTCCATTCAGTGTGATTAATGATCCAAATATGTTTATGAGGCTGATGAATTATAAGTTTATAGAGTTCTTGGATAAGTTCATGGTGATTTTTATCAACGAGGTCATTGTGTACTATGCATATGAGGAGGAGTAATAGAGCATCCATGTGCCTTTGAGAGTTCATCATTATGAGAAGCTATTTGGGAGGTTTTAAAAGTTTGATTTCTGGGATTGTGATGTCTATTTCTTGGGAAATCTCATGTCCTAACAAGGATTAACTATTGATCATTTGAATAAAGAGGTGGTTGGGTCTTGGGAAGATCCCAGTAGAGTGGTAAAGGTGTAGAGTTTTCTTGGGGTGTTAAGATATTAATGAAGGGTGGAAGTTGATTTATCTCAGGTTGCAACTCCTATGGAAACCTTGACCTGAAAGGATTAGGTTTTGTTGTGGACTGACCATTTTTAGGCAGCTTTTGAGTACCTAAAGGAGAAGTTGTTCATCACTCTAGTTCTTTGATAGCCAACGATGGTAGTTCAACTTGAGTTTTTTTGTGACTATTTGAGTCTTGTCTTGTGTTGTGTTACAATATATAAGAGATCATTTATTTCTTTGGGGTCACATTATTAATGTTCCCATGATCATAACTATTCCTTACATGATCTTGAGTTGGGGGTAGTTGTGTTTTCATTGAATTTTTGGCAACAATTCCTAATTAGTGAGTGTTTTATAGTATCTACTGACCATAAGATCCTAAGGTATGTCTTCTACATGTATTAATTGAACTGACATCAGTGTCAATAGATGGAATTATTGCATTATATTGACTTTTAGGTATAATATATTCTAGGAAAGGAAACTTTGTGTGGTTGATGCATTAAGAATGAATTCACGTAGTGATGTTGTGCATGAATCTGTAGATTCCTATATAGTGATGGAAGAAATATCAATGGTGCATCTAGATATGGGAGAGGATGGAGTCAAATGTTGTTTTTTAAAAATAATAGTGCAGTCATATTTTGTGCAGTAGGTTTATGATTCCTATTTAGGGGATTCAGAGGTGGAGGTTTAGAGGGAACAATTGTTTTTGGTGATCCCCTAATGGTTTATCTCAGGATGGACATCAGTAGGTGTTATTCTAGGGAAGACATTTTGTTCCTTCGGTGATTTGTGAGATGTATCTCTGTGAGTTTGGTAGCTCACCTTTTTCAGTATATCCCAGTGTGAAAATAATGTTCCTTTCTTTGAGATATTAGTTTTGGTGGCCTGGATTAAAGCATATAGTTATAGAGTTTTTTTCTCAATGTTTGGTCTTCTAGATGAGGAAGGCCAATCACTATATTCCTAGTGATTTTCTCTATCCAATAGATGTCCCCCAATAGAAGAGAAAATACATCTTTATGGACATTATTACTAGTTTACCTTGAGTTTATGGAGTCAATTATTCTATATTGTTTATAGCGGATCATTTGAAAAAATCATCCCACTTTATAGTGATCAAAGACTCGATCTTAGTAGAGGTTTTTCCAAGAAGTATCTAGAGGAGGTGGTACAAATCCATGAATTCCCACAGATGATCATCTTTGATCTAGAACATAATTTTAATTCTATGATTTATAGAGGTCTCTAGTGTGCTTTAGTTTCCTAGTTATTTCTTAGCACTACTTTTCATCCATTGATATACAGTTAGAGAGAGCATACCATCCAGACTCTCGAAGACATGTTGCACTCTTGTGTCTTAGATTTTGGAGGTTCATGGATGACTCACTTAACGATGTTAATTTTATTTTGTAATAATAGTTTACACTACACATTGATATGAAAATTTTGAATCTTTATATAGAAGACCTTACCATTCTCCAATGTGATGGACCGAGGTCAGAGTTGCAACAATTTTCTAGTTGAAATTGGTATAGAATATGACAGATACAGTTGAAGTAATTATCGAAATGATGATGGTGTCACATGATATTCAAAAATATTATGTTAATTATAGGAGGATACCTATGTAGTTCTATGTTTGAAATCATGTGTTCCTGAAGATGACTCCTCATTGTGTTAAGTGAAGGTTTAGTCATGGTAGTAATTTTCTTTCCAGTTTTTTGGGACTTTCAAGGTGTTGGATCATGTCATAGCCGTGGAAGATTATATGAATATTCTACTATAGACGATATAGATACAAGATGTTTTTAATGTGACTTATCTTCATCATTATATTTATGATGGATCTCATGTCATCAATTAGAGTGATATCAATGTTGATGATAATGAGACCTTTGAAGAGAATCCTATGGAGATTCAGGACTGCTAGGATAAGGTGTTGAATGGAGGTTATTTTCCCTTGGTTTTTTTCCCATGGAGGCATGGTGGTATGGAGGAAAGTACATGGGAACATGAGTTTTAGATGCAGGCACAATACCCAAAACTATTTTATGTTTAGATATTCTCTTATACCATTCATTATTTTGTGGTTGTTTACCCTTCTAGTTTATGAGGTGGTTTTATCTTTTTTCCTATTGTAGATTTACTCTTGTTTGTGAGGTATCTCCCTTAAGAGAGTGTTTAAAAACTGGTTATTTTTTTCATGGTTTTTCACTTGTTTCTTCTAAGTGATGTGGTTGAGCTCTTAAGATTAGGATATATTTGAGAAGTCTCTCATAGAGTGGATGTTTGGAAAACCCCTTTTTGGTTTCCCTGTAGTTTGGTTTTGGATTCTCAAGGTTGAAAATATTTTGATAGGTATCTATTATAAGGGCCTGGATCCATGTAGTCCCACCCTTTCATTTTCTGAGGCATGAGGTGCTCAGAGGAGGCCTACCATGATTCTTGAGGGTTTCAACTACTAATAGATGGATGTTGGGGGGGAATACATGGCGTGTATGTGTTTTCCACATCATTTATTCATTGTTCACATCTTGTTAAATATTATTCATAGGGAGTTTCATAGAGTGTAAATTTTTCGATATTAAATCCTTCAAGGTTATGTGTTTTTTGGTGAGATATGAAACTCTACATTTATATGACATTTAAGCTTTACCACTATGTAAATTACCTATGTAGCATGGATATAAATGTTTTATAGCCTTAGGATTTCTCCAAACCCTATGTCCATCACCCGATTCTAAGTAATTTATTGACCCTCACTTTTGTGTTTTGGGATTCCTTCATTGAGGATTGATTCCCATGATTAAATTGTTAATCTCCAGTGATCCACGATGCACTCTTTTTTTAAAGTGGGTTCTCCCTAATCAACCTATTTTCCTCCCATTTATTCTTTCCATGCTATGTCTCTTGATATCTTCTATTATAATTAAATTTTATTAGATATTTTTTGGTGTGGTTGTGGCCTGACATCCTTAAAGGGATGATTTTTTATGGGATAAGTGATCAAATATCTATAACATTGGTCAATTATCATGAAAATAATGTTAACTCCATTGATTTAGGGGATTTGTTTCTTCCCATATTTTATTTGTGTTCAATAATAAATTGATAATGCTTTATCACTTTGGATGTAAATAGAATTAGCCTATTAATATTTAACCAGATTAAAGAAATTTTTGTGATCTCATGTTGATGATGTTGATGATTTGTACCATGAAAGTGGTTTTCCTCTTGTTTTTATAGATAGTTCTATATCTATGATATTATTCGTTAGATTATTGTTATGCTTGGAATATCATGTTTATTTTTTAAAGAATTTAAATCAAGAATTAATTGATAATTAATTAGATAGAGTAATTAATAAAAGAGGTATATTTGTAATACAGTGATTGTTATAATTTAATTATAATCAATTGATGGAAGTATGAATGTTTAATTAAATTTGATATTCCATATTACTAATGAAATTGATAAATAATTTGAATCATGTTTATGATTATTTTTTATAATAAATAGAAGTTATTTTAATTGAGAATGGGACTACTCACAGTTTGAGGAAACAATTTTTGATTCTAAGATAAAGTTTAGCTTTTGATATCTTTTTATAGTTTGATGACTTAGGTTTCCTGTAATTGGAAACTATTAATAATGAAATGGTTAATTCAATATTTAATAATAAATATTTATGCGATAAACACAATTTCTTGGGCTTTAGTTTTCTGTTTTCCTGAGAAGGATGTGTGCCTTGTGATTGGAGCCATGAGATCTTGTTTTTGTGTAAAGGTTGTATACCTTGTTTTTAGCAACTGTATTTCCTTGTTGTTTACACTTATTCATTCCTACTACTTATGTAAGGTTATCTAGATGAAAGATTCACTACATTATGTGATATGAGACTGATATAGTTGAGATTAGTATGGATGATGTGATATGGGGGTGGGGAGGCCCATATGTGATGTTAAGCCTAATACGATTGAGCTAATGGTGGATGATGCGATATAGGGTGGGGATGCCTATATGGTGTTGAAGTAATTGATGCATGTGTTGGTGATATGCATAAATATATGAATGTGGGTGTTAGTGATGACACCAAAGGTGATAGAATAGTTTTAAAATTGGCTTACCTAATGATGGGATACTAAGAGTTGGTATGCTCAATTATGAATTTTTTTAATGGTTAATGGTTGGGTTTCTTGTTTTATCTACATTCCTTTCCCCACTTCATGAGGCATCTATATGTTCTTGGTTTCATGTTTTAATCTTGGTGGTATATTAGGATGGTTTTTAAGAAGTACCTAGTTTATGGAATTATACTAATAATGAATAATTCTTAACCTATATGGTTGGTTGATGCAATAATGAAAATGTTGAAAGATGGTAATCATGATAAATCATGGACTTATTGTGGATTATTCCTAGTGGTAATGGACTTTATTTAGGTGAATAATGTAATGTAATGTGGAATAATTACTAATGAATAATTAATAGATAATTATTTAATTAACAGATTGAAATAATAAGAATGAAATAATTAATTAATTAATTCCCATAAAAACTTGTTTTATTATAGGATATCTTCTCACAACAGTGGAAGGCAGGAGTCTGAACGATGTTAGATATAGTTGAGTATATGTCTATATTATTCCCATAGTTTGGTTGTGAGATATATTATATCTTTTATAATATAGGATTTCATATTCTTCACCAACCTGTTGGTTAAGAAGAATGACACCCAGTGGACATTAGGTGGGTGTTTTACCCAATATTTTAGTGGGAGGATGGATGGATGACTACCCCCTCTAGCCCCTCTCTTTTCTCTTGTTAGTTACATATTATGATATACATAACAGTTAGTTTTCCCATATATGTGTGTAGAGATGTGTGATGGATTGTGGTTATTTCGTACACAAGTATTGATGGATATAGTATCCAAAAGATTATTATAGGTATGAAGGGGATTAGTTATGATGGATTAAGGTACTTACTCGATGAATGGGGTGTGGTGGATTGAGGTATAATTGTTGATGTTTGATACATGTTATATGAGTTGTGGTGTCTCCTGGGAACAACTTGGATTCTATATATTGTTACAAGGATGCGATGATGTGATGATGTGATGTATGAGGTGCGTGTCATGATTATTTTCCTAGGAATCTTTGTGTTGGCCTATTTTTGAGGGAGATGGCTCACGATATGCAATGTTTGGTAAGAGTAAAAATCCAATGGGGAAGCAGGAGTAGGGTACCCTTATTGTTCATTATTATATTATATGACATCTTTTATATGTTACTTAGTGAGAGTCATCCACAGTGAGACTGGGAACATAGTATACCTATTTAGGTGGTGAGTTATATTCACTACTGTTCACTATGATTTATCATTATTTATTTATCTATTGTATTAGAGACACCAGGGAGGATCACACTAATTATACTATTATGATCAGCCTAGAGAGATTCACACACACACACACAGATATGTATATATATATAGTTCTACAGGTCAGCTTTAGAAGGTTGGAGATCCGACTAGACAATAATAGCTTATGGTTTTATAGGAGTTGTTTGGGTTTCGTGGTCACTGCCATTTTTACCTTTTTGGTACAAATAGATTTCATTTCAGTTGTAATATTACTATATGTCATTTCACATTTTCACTTGGGATTTTTTATTTACATATGTTTGAGAAGGTGTTGATTAGTGTGTTTGTATTATCTCTCTCTCTCCCATCCATTTGTTTCTCTAAGAGGGTAATGCATTCCATATGCATGTTTATTATTCCCTTGGTTCTAGTCGCCAACCCGGGGATTACTCGAGGCGCGACTAAAGAAGTCACTATCTCTATCCCCCCTTTGTGGGATCTTTGTGGGGAGGGGATCATGATAGATTCCACTGGATCATAAATTGACAACATGGAATTCATGACAATTTCACCACCAATTTAATCAATATATATATATATATTGATATTGAAAACAATTAATAAAATATTTTTTAACATTAAATATCCTTAAATCCTTTTTTAGGAAAATTCACATATTTTTACTTTAAAAACTGCAAGTTAATAATGTAAAAAGAATATAGAAACTTAAATAATAACTAATCCTTATTAATTATCTATTAAATTAATGGATATTCATTATTTATCCATTCATTATATTTTTTTAAAAAATCACTTAATTGATTTTTCTATTTCCTGCACAAGCGATGTGGTAACGCTGCGTAAGAATTTTAGAGAATTATAGTATTATTTAAAATTAAAAATAAATTAAAATCAAAATTTTTTTATTCGTCATAAATATTACATTCTTAAACTATTAATAATGTATTTCTATCCTTATCTTTATCATGATGAGATATTGTGTGAGTGAGGGTGACATTTTAGTAAATAATAATTTTATAATTTAACAGAAATGATAGAATTTAAGAAAGGGGCACTAAATGGATGAATTTTGAAAGATAAGATAAGGTATTTTTGAAATACACTCACACAACCAAATTTAGAGAAGTATTAGTGATATTTAAAGACTTATTACCTTTTTAAATTCCCCATAAACCCTTTTAATATTTTCCATAGTGACCAAATTTTACTATGGTAACATTATTTTATGAGTAAAAACAAGATTTATTTTATTAAATAAATTGAATATGAGGATTAAAAATATGAATACATTTTACAAGATTCAATTTCTAGAGTTGTTAAAAATTAATTTTGATATATGTATAAAAAAATCACCAAAAAATAGTAAACAGATATACATTAACATAATTGTTTTTTCATTTTAATGTTGGGTTTCTATCTAAAATAAATGAAACTGATGATATAAGTGTTATTTTAAACATCAGTTATATTAAAATACACTAACAATATTTTTTTTGAGACTTTCAATATTTTTTTTTTCTGATAACCGACATCTAAATCAAAATTTACTCACTTTACAGATCTATTATTATAATACCCAAGGTTGAATAATACTTATAACATTGTTTATCAGAATAAAAAATTGTAAAAACATGGAAAAAATGGATTAGTGTGTAGTTAATTTCACAAGATTTTATTTGACTATTCATGTATTTAAAACAGACTTATGGAACAAAAGTAATGTCCATTTAATGTTTTAGAATAGTTTTTTTAAAATTCATTGAAAAATGCCCATTTAGACGAAACATGTTAATCATGAAATAAAAATTGTAGAAAAAATATGATAAAAATAAAAATAAACATAATTATTATACTTAATTTCCTTTCTTGGGTTGACATCCATCAAAATAGAGTGTCTCTTTTTGATATTCATTATATTTTGAGAGAAGAACTTATGAAACATACTAAATTATGGTTGGTAAAACAATTTAAACTATATTTGGAAAATTTCATATAACTATTTTGTCTTCTCACCCCAATGGGATGAATTCTACTTCATCATAATAAAAAAAATCATCAAAATTCATAACAATTAATAAAACCAATGATAAAAGAATGAAATGACGAGTGCATAATGATAATTACCATGGTTTAATTTTTGATTGAAGAAATTATTAAATGATGATATTGATTGAAGAGAAATAGATAAAAATATTAAAAATGTGAGATATAAATGTGAGATATGTTAGTTATAAAAGATTTCTCGTGATATTATTAATTTTTAAGTGGAAACATAAAAATTGAAATCACGCTATGAGAAAATTGAAACCACACTTCCAAGAATTGTGATATTTAATTTTAACTTTGGTTATAATAATAACAGACATTAAAAATACTATTTTTAACATTGGTTAATTAGAAAAACATTGTAAAAATATTATAAAAAAATTTATGAAATAAATTTTTATAAAACTGACATCAAACACATTTTATAAATTATATTTGACATTAGTTACATAAAAAATGATGTTAAAAATATTTTTTAAACCACATGAACAATAGTTTTTTTCAAATATAAATAATTAAAAATATGTATATACTAAATAATGGAGTTTATTAAATTATTCATGTTTTAATTAGACTTGTGTTTAATTTAAAATAGACTTATTTATGGATCTAAATTTAGGGTCATTGAAAGTCAAACATCTCTTAGAGAAGTCCATCTTTATATGACCAAAAATTTTAATGTGTAAATCCCTTTTAGCTCCACCACCAGTAAAATCTTTGATTGGGAAATGATATAATTCCTTGTATTTGAATTTTCCATTTCATTGAAATTGGTTATTTTAAAAAACTGACATTTAAATTTTTCAGTTTAACATTTTTTCTTTAAGAATCAATGTTACAAGTCATACTAAATGACTTTTAACATTTGTTCTTTAGGAACCAAGGTCAAAAGAGTACTTTTAACATTTATTCATAAATAAATCAAGTAAAAAGTAATTACAAATTAATTTTGATGTTGGATTATTAAGATAATATGTAAAAATTCATTTTAATGATGTTTCTTCATGAATATATGTTAGACAATAAATTTTAATGAATATTTTATACTTATGGAAAAAAATTATTTAGAATAACATATTTTTAATTATAAAAATGATTTTACACTAAGAAACTATATATAATTGATACACATGAAATTAATTAGTTTATGAATAAAAAAAAGGAGTGTTATTTGAATTTAAATCCAAACAAAAACTAAATTTAACTTTGTAATGACTTAATTAATTAAAAGGATAAAAAATTGTTCTTTTATTAGAATAAAACATCACTTAGGTTCTAAAATGTCAAACATGAGTTCCTAAATTCAATGTAATATTATTAAATACTTTATTTTACTTATAAACTGAAATTATTATTGATAATAAAGTTTAATATAATTTTAATTTATTCTTATATAATTATGATGACATAAAAATTATGATATTTGTAAAAACTATATTTTTCATTATTCACCCAAAAATCAATCATTTTAGGAAAATTAAAAAAATTCACCCTAATATAATTTTGACATGATCAATTGAAAAATTATTTTCATTTCATCAAATTAAAATTCCAAAATTCATACATTATGTTTATATAGACTAAATTTATATAGGGTATGTTGCTATAGTGGAATATTCTATATGGTACATTGCTATAGGGTGACTTTTTATAGGGTAACATGCTATTATGTACCTCTCTATAGGGTAACACGATATGTTTAAACATTTTATAAGGTAATTTATTATAGGGTAACTTTCTATATGGTATATTTATATAGGTTAACTTGATATAGGGTACATTTTTAGGGTAACTTGCAACACGGTATGTTGCTATAAGGTAACTTAAAATGGTATAGCTAGCTATTGGGTAAGAAAAACAGAAAAAGGATTTTCTTACCTATGTTCACCAAAAATTCCATAGCTCATTTAAGTTTAATGTTGTATATAAAACAAGTTATTTAATAAGATATTTATTTAATGTAATACATACTAATATTTTAGGGTGTTTCACTCTTCTTGAAGCTTGTGAAAGAGTTAAAGTATTTTTTTATTATGATTAAGAATCCAATATTTCTATGATGTATAGATCCTTTTAAATTCCAGACTAATTATATGTTTTGGACCTAATATGGATGCCTATTAAGTCCAAAATTGTTTGAGGGGGTGTCCATGGATTGTTCAGATCTCGAAATCTTGAATGATGGAGAAAAGAACTAGGTTGCACGGTCAGTAGAAACCATGTGATCTAGTATGTATGTTTTTCCTAACTATGTGAGGGAAAGAAGTGGCCTATAGGGGGACATACAGTTTTAGGAAACCATGAATCCATAGAGGATTCACATGTATATCTTATTTAGTTTTTAGCATATCCATACATCATTGTTGGTGCATGGTTTCTCAAACTATGGGGTCTAACAGTGTAGGCCCCCTAGTGGCAGTTCAATGAGAATGGATGGAATGTAGTTAATCTAACCATGTAGCCGAACTTTATAACCTATAATTTTTGGGTAAATTTATCATTTTTAATTTAATTCCATTCAAAGTAATACCTTACCTTTTACTACTCCTCTATCATACACGAGGCTTGTTTTTCCTCCCATAAGAATATCCTAAACTCCCCTCTTCATAGTTTTTTATCTTATTCCTTTATCTAGTGTCTAATAAAAGAACCATTTATATATTTTGATTCCACTAGGTAAGTGATTCAATTATTGGGCTCAGTTATTCATTTCTCTTATCCTTGACAATACTATTTTTATACGGGATCATATTCCCTATTATAAATTATTAAATTTTCTTCTAATCCTACCCAAACTAAAGGATGATACTAGATGTGGAGAGTGATATAAGATTGAGGTAGGTGGTCTATGACTCACCCCTCATGCCTCACCATTTTATAATCCACCGTTTGTGTGAAAATTCTGGGTTCATTGGGCATTTATTATTAAATTTATATTCCATGCTTATAATTATCATGATCATATTCTAGATCCTTATTCATAATTTTACCTTATGTCGTTGCAGGTTATAACATCATCTCCATTCACCCCAAGTAGGGTGTTCTCTTTATCATGACTCTAGTGGTTTTTTGTGATCATGTATGTCATTGTTTATGTGTGTTATGAATTGGGATCAATAAAGGTAAGTGTTTGATTAAATGAATGAATTATTAAGATTATATCTATTGTTTATGTATCGCTTCACCATTCTAAAGTAAGTGATTGAATATAACAAATAATCTCAATTATAAAGGAAAATTATAATATATTCATCACTTGGCCTATTTGAATGACTTGGTTGCATGTCTATAGAGCACCTTTCCATTCCTAATGGAAGGTAAGAGAGTGAACCTAATTAATGATTAATTATTTATGGCACTAAATGGTTCATGAACTTCTTATCTTTTCCACTTAGTATGGAAATTAATGGAATGAACCAATTAACTTATAAAGGGGTGTGATTATTACATTGCCTAAATTAAATAATGAATTATGCATAAGGTTACTATTTAATATGGAAATTTTCATCTTTATATGAGTGTTCAAACTTGATATATGCCTTAGATTCCTAAGGACATGCCTTGAGAAATTAGAGGAATACATTCTGATTCAAGGAGCTGGTTTTTAAGGGAGATACTCACCTTAGAACATGGTCCTTGTAAACTAGAGGGTTCCCAACATGATTCCATTGGATCCATTCAATATCTTCCAAATATTAGGATGATTTGGATACACTTGTTAGTTCTAGCGTGACATCTTTGGACATTTTTCACTATTGATACACCCCATTGGGCCCAGTCATGCTTATCATTTTATACCTTAGATATGATCCATGGTCTCTATTAAAATCTATTACAGTGGAATGCCTTTGGAAATGCCCCTTGTATTACACTCTGACCCCTTATAGATAGGCTGTAAGTTATTAATGAGTTGTCTTGACCCCTGAGGTCAAGGATCCCTTGGTTATTACCTTGGATCCTCTTTCATTATTATCATCATTATAAGATTCCATATTACACATTGACTCCATTATTATTATTATTATTATCATGATAAAATTTTAGTGTTGGTTTAACTAACATGAATTATTTATGTAAGATTAACTTAAATGAATTAATTAAAATGGTTAAATTTTTAGATACATTTCTTGATGAGTCTGAAGTAGGTATCAAGGTATTTAAATTACTATACTTTATTTACTTTTTTATATATCTAAACACTATTTCAGTTTATATTCATAGAATAGATGGTATTGAAATTGTTGGTGGTGGCCTAATAATATCAATCTCACACCCTATCAAGGCTTCCATTGGTTCCCTAGAAGATTATATGTACACAGATGTTGATAAGGAGAAGCGTCCTTATTTGGACACACAATCTTGATTAGTTTATTAGGATGAAGCTCCATAGAAGATTACTAGGCCAATGATTAGGATTCTAGAAAGTTTTTTGGATTCATTTTTATTCTTTTGAATATCTTATACTACCTTATTCCATGTATAACTATTTTAATTATTTCTAGATACATCAAATACATTATTATCATTTTTTATATGATTCAGTTTCAAAATTTTGAGTATTATTATTAGTCACTTGGTTGTTTATATCTACTTGTTCTATGGTGGGTTACTGATATAGTGTTATATTTTATGTTCCACCTATTCCATCTATTTTCATATGCTTATTCTATTAGTCTATTATTACTTATCTGATATGATCTACTAAAT